>PVHY01008911.1:0-59036 GCA_004024945.1 Uropsilus gracilis | reverse complement strand
TTGTGATATCTCCGTTTTCGTTTATGATCCTGTTTATTTGAGTTTTCTCTCTTCGTTTCTTTGTAAGCCTTGCCAGGGGTTTGTCAATTTTATTTATTTTTTCAAAGAACCAGCTTTTGGTTTTGTTTATCTTCTCAATGGTCTTTTTGGTTTCTATTTCATTAATCTCCGCTTTTATTTTGCTTCTTAGCTTTGGACTTGCACCAGGGACTTGAAGGAAATACATGGAGGAAAGACATCTAGAGACACATGGGTAAGAGACACATGGAGAAGCTGACAGTGGCTGCAGTTTTCATTATCTTGACTGATACTTAAATTTTGCTCCTTTTACTCCAGACTTCCTGTCTCCTTTTGTCCCCTTCCTAGGATGCTTTGCCAGTAGATACCTTAAACTTGTGGCAAAGTTTCAGGCCACAGAGGTCCTGCTTGGGGGCTAGCCTGTTAGAATGGATATTTATCTACAAAGGGTGGATAATTGGGGGTGGTTTATTGAGAAACTTATCCTTTCTTCTTTTATATCTCTATGCATATTAATCCTATTAAAGTTCATTTGCAGTTAAGTATGCTATGTCTTTGTGCACACAGATGGTGTAAGGTAAATGAGTTTGTCAGGCTTTTCCCTCCTTAAGCCTGTAAAACCAGCACCTGTAGTATTGTGACTTCCCCATGATTGTGTATTCCAGTGGGTGTGCCCATGTGTGAGTATGTACACCTGAGTCAAGGAGAGAGGGGATAAAGGGACACAGCAGGCATGAGAGAGCACATGCCAGCATGAGAACATGTCAGAGAGGGAGAAGGAGACAGAGAGAGAGCCCGGAGAAAGAGAGTGAAGATTCCTGGGAGCTAGGGCTTGCTTGTCTCCTGACCCCCTCAGCACTGGCTGTGCCTTGTTTGCCTGGCGTGTCTGTGTAACTAAAGCCAATAAAGAACCTATACAGATTGGTGAGCCTGATGCTTAAAATTGGTGATGATGATTGGTTACATTACAGATGGCCAGACCCCTTTAGAGCCTGCAAGTCTGGGGACTCTAGGTACCTGTGGTTCTCTGCGCTAATAATCCTTTGTGATTCAGAATATACTTTCCTACAGGAACATTATTACATACAACTGGTTCCCAGAACAATTCATGAAAACCTTCAAGCATAAATATTTCTGAAATGATATGAAATCTATAATCCTCATGGAAATTTAGGAATGTATCAAGTCAGCAAATCTTGACTTGTAAATAAGTCCCTTCATCTCTGCCTGAAAAAATTACTCTGGTGTTCTTGCTTCAAATGTCTCAGTTCTAACACTATTTTAAGGCAACATTTTAAGGCAAGGATGTCAGAAAAATATTTTTTGTATCAGTGTATAACTCGATAAAGCACTAAAATCAATTTGATCTGAAGAGTTTCAGGTGGGGAATGAATTTACTGTTCAAGAATGAGGTCATAATATTTTACAGGGGAATTTATTTATAAATGGACATAGATAAAATCCACATTCACTTTCTAGCAGAATTTACTTTCATCTAGAAAAATAAAAACTAAACTTTTGTACTTAAATGTCAGTAAAAAATATCCAGGTCTAGTTATATCTAATATCAACTAACAAAATTTGTATCTCAAAACCATGGTGTAAGGTATATTAACTTTGAGGATGCTTTGCATTTTAGTCATGAACCCCAGTGATGGAGTGACTTCAGTCAGTGAGAGAGTGAAAGGTAAATGAGTTGGTCAGGCTTTTTCCTCCCTTAGCCTCTATGACCAGCACCTGTGGTAGTGCATCCTCTTCATGATTGTACACATCAGAGCCCAAGGAGTGTGTGAATGGGCTCATTTCCATCTAGGAGGCAAGGATAAAATGATGGGTTACCAGGTAACCTCGGGTGAGGTGGTGGAGGAGAGGAGAGAAAGCAAGTGAGAAAGAAAGGGAGAGGAGATTCCTGAGGGCTGAGAGGTATTCAAACCTCTCACCCCGGCATGGCATGGCCTGCCCTGTCCTGTCTGATTGTCTGTGTAACTGCTAGAACCAATGAAGAATCTACCACACCAAGAGCACAGTGGTTATATTACAATGGGTGTCATGAACAGGCTGGTTACATGACAGAGGGCCATGTATGTGATAGCAGAGAGAAATTTGTTCCTAAAGAGTACTTAGAAAGATGTCTCAGGAGTTTTGGGAGGATGTGTCTTCTGCAACAGTTGGAACATTTATCTTTAAGCCTTATGATGTAACAGAGTTGTGCTGACTTCCACAAAGGGATGGGGCTGTTGACTATATAGGGCAAAAACATGTAGCACCATAGGACTTAAGACAGAAGAACCTGGAATGTAGCTAGCTATGGGGGAGCAAATTGCATTTCAAGGCTCAAAAAGGATTTGTAGGACAAAAGTAAAGAGCAATAACAGCTGAACCAACAAGAAAAACAAAACAAAACAAAAATCAGAGGTGGGAGGTCATCAGGGACCTCTAACACTTACATTTTCTGACTGCTGCTCCATGAATTTCCCTTAAATTGTAAAGGACAAAGACTATAACAATTTTTTAACTCCTATTTTTTACAAAACTTGTTTCTTTTGCTAGATACCTGCTGTCAGCTTATGACAAAGAGCCCTCTGAAATGTGGAAAGGTAACTACTGTCCTCTCTAGTGCCCCTGTTTTCTTCAACTTTGAGGCTATATCCATCAATGCACCTCTATCTACACATGTGATGAGATCTCTTTAGTGCCAGGCAGTGTTGTAAAATAGCTTTGGAAATATAGCATTGGAAATACTGCTCTGAAAATATAGCTTGATGAAGGAAAAGTCATTCCTCATATTTTACAAGTGAAACAGACACTAAACAAGCTAGCAGATAATTTTATCATATAATCTCAGGAATAAGGAATCATTAGATAGACCAAGGAGTATAAGGATAGTAAAGGATCAGTACAGAGGTATTTTAGATAGGATGACCCTGCTGAGGGGATATTAGAGAAGAGTTGAGAGTAAAGAGGAACCAACTATTGGAAAATCCAGGGAAAAGACACACTGAAAGTAGAGGCCTACTAGAGGAAAGTTCCCAAGCAAGAGCAAGCTTGGTCTGGGATAAAAACAAGATAACCAGGGTTGGATGAGAATGGTAATTGAAAAATGGTATGTGAGATCTTAAATGAAATCAGAACATGTTGTCTTGTAGACATAGGCAAAGAATATTTGAAGGGAAGCTATTTGAATATTTCAACCAAGGAACTTATATAAACTTATTTATGCTTTCAAAGTCATTCTGGAAAATCTGTTTCTGATGGACTAATTGGTACTTTATTTACTCTTCTGCCTAAGGCAATAAGAAAACCAAACAAAATGAGTAGAACAATAATTTTCAAAACATTGGCAATCATGTATGGAAGAATTTCTGAAAGGAGAACCAATCAGTTGAACCCTAACTATAGCTGCCAGCTTTTTACCTAGAGAACATGGTGAAAACAGCACAAGAAAGGGGAAGCCAGGCAGAGCTACATGAATCCAAGATTATAGGAATTAGCTATAATTCTGGGGATGCCAAGGGATCTTGAGATTGTAGAGCATCAGAGAAAACAAAGTTTCAAGGATCTCAAGAGACGTCATTCAACTGAGAGCTAATTAGAGCATATTTATGAGGAAATGACTAGAACCAGGGGAGAAAACGTACTAAAAGAATTAGAAGACACAGTAGCCAGAATTCACAGAGGGTCAGGAAGAGTGCTTGTTACCAAGAGTTAGAGGGGATAACCTCCCAATGCAGAAAACAGCTATTAAAGTACTAACTACAATTGAGAGAAAAGGTAACCCTACACTAAATGCTTTCATGGTCTGCTAACAAAACTTCAAAACAAGACCCAACAGTAGTAGACTATTTTAACGCCAGAGCAAAGTTCAAGAATATTTATGGAAATACAAATCATACAGTACCCAGGAAGGTACCATTCACAATGTGTGACCTCTAAAGACATGCAGAGAGGCAAGGAAATAATTAGGAGATAAAACAGTCACTGAAACTGACCTTTTGTAGACACAGATGTGGGAATTAGACTAGGACAGTTATTACTATAATAATTTTTATTTCATACATTGGAGAAGCTAGAAGACCGAACAAGTTAAGACATGGGATATATAAAAACAATACAACTTTAACTTATAGTGATGAAAAATATGTCTCATTAAAAAAATTCTAATTAGTACTGTGGATTTGATATTTGCCATTCCAGTGGTATTTGAAACTCTTAAATCACACATTAGTAAATACTATATTATTTTGCATGGTTATAATTTTGTAATTATGGTATTGTAATATGTATACCTATCTATGTAACTTGCTTTCTTCCCACAAAAAAATTCCAAAAATTATTAAAAAAAATCTCCTAACTAGGATATTGGAGAACATCCCCATTTATTACTTCTATAATTGTATCCAAATTTATGTTTTCTTAAAACTTAATATTTGTCATATTGATATTTTGTTGTATCCTAATTTGTATACTGATATCTTGTTGTATCCTAATTTTCTTTTATTTATATGTTCTAAGCCTGAAATAAGCTGTATAGTTTAAAATTAAAAAAAAATCACCAATAGAAATAATAGCATGTAGATTAGACACTGCAGTGCAAAAGATTACAAAGTTTGAAAACAGCAATAGAAATAAAATAAAAAGAAAGTAAACAATTCAAAAAAAGTTGTCAAATGATCCAATATACATGTAATTGGAGGTCCCAAGGGAGATATATGACATTGGTGAGTCATAACGTATATGAAGAAATAATTGTGGAAAATTGTCGATATTGTTGAAACTAAAAGCCCCAGGTTCAAGATATTCATTAAACCTCAAGCACAAGAAACAAGTTGAAAGCTGCTCAAGGGTGTGCTAAAGTTCTGCAAATCGTTCTACAATAAAAGCAGAATAGTCATTGTTTTTAAGCTGCTCTCTGAAAATATGATTTAGAATTTCAGTAATTCTGATATTGTTAGAGTGGCATCTGCCATTAACATAGCTGATGTTATGCAGTGATAGTAACATGGTATAGTTAGGAAAGAGGAGATAGTTCCCCTTTTGCTTTAGTATTGTAAATTTCAAGAAGGATCTGGCAACTTTATGGAGATTTGACTTTCTGACTTGACTGTTTTAGGATGCAGCTGAAAACAACTTAGGTTGGCTAAGCCAAGATGTGGTTGCTGGCCTTCATTAGATTTCATAGTTTTCTTTCAGAAGGATAGAAAGGGAGGAGAAAAGAAAAACAAAGCTTTTGTCATGTGAGATGATCGACAAGGCTCTGCTTTCAAAAGGGAGGGCAACAAGAAGAAAAGATATAAAAGGGACTTAGGAGAGAAACAAAGGAATGATCATTTTTGGAAGAGTATGAGGACCTGGCCATAAAGGCTGAGGCAGGATGGAGGCCTGGCCATGATGGCCAAGATAGGCTGGGGCCCATGGCTTTTACCCAGGCTGGTGAACTCATAGGCCTTAATATGCATAAACTGATGGTGTGTGCAAAAGGAGTCTAAAGAGTTTGGAGATTTGAACTTCGTGTTCGAGTTTCTCTTATTAGTTTGATTCAGATGTTTTTGGAGAGGCCATGAGCGAGGCCTGAGAAGATGGACCTGCTGCTGATTCATGTTTTACCTTGGACTTTTTCTAGTGCCTAAAGTTGAGAGGGACGTTGATAAAAATGACGAACATCATGTCTTGCACCAATGTTTGGAGGAAGCTGAAATGATGCCAAGGAAGAAAAGAGAAATGCCCTGTTTTTGGAACACATGCTTGTGAATGCTTATTGGACATGTGGTGAGGTGACTAGGGACTAAAAGGACAGTTTTGGACATGTGGTGGGGTGATTGGGTTTTCATGTTTATTTTGTAGCACATGTAATAGGATAACCAGGGTTTTTAAATACTTATTTTGTATACATGTTTAGGTAATCACTTTCTTATGTGCTTTCTTAGTAATAAATAGTTTGATCATTTTTAAGAGTTGGTCTGGTTTTGGAATTACATAGCAAAGGTTGTGGGTGGTAAGAGAATCCTGAATCCTGAAGTCTTTATTTTATTTTATTTTTTTTTAAGGTTTGGGTGAGGGCCTAGGGCATGCAATCATCTGGCATCTTAAATGACAAAGGTAACTTATGTTTGAAAGTTTAAGGGTTAATGAAGGCTTTTGTTTGTTTTTTATCAGATTGAAAGGTAGAGATTTTCTCTGATTTAGTAAAAACTGGAAAAAGGATTTTTAGTAAAAAACCTGCCCCCACTCTCTTGATAGCAATATTATAAAGAAATATACTTTTAGAATTTTTTTAAAGTAATAACTATTTTTTATCAAAACTAAAGATTCTTGCTTTAGATGCAGACAATAAATTTTCCTCTTAATTCAGGACAATAAAATTTTTTAGCTTCTAGAAAAACATTTTTTCCAGTTCTGCTTAGCATCTCCCATTTTCTTGTATATCTAGGATTTATGTGTTAAGGATATCTTTGAGCACAATCAATGAGGACAAAACAGAAGAGATTTGTCAGTGCTTCACATTTACTAGCCAAATCAGGGCATAATGTTTATTTGACAAATGAAACTCTGTGGTTATTAAAATAATGGATTGTTTAATTTGATTTGTATTCTGAGATTAGCAAATGGCTTAGGAAGCTGTACAACAGCTGTAAAAGGGTTAACAAAAGATTTAGAAAACTATTATATAAAAAAAATGAGGCATAACAGAGAATTGGGTGATTATAATTTTGAAAAGGAGTTAAGCTCTGATTTTTAAAATGGTATTCCTGGAGACTGTCTGATTTCCTTTAAAATAAAATTAAAAAAAAATCTGAACCCATTCATACCAGTTTCCTGTCAATTAAGCAATTGAATCACATCTACTGTGGGTAGATGGATATGCAGAAATCCTTCTTTGAAACAGATAAAAACATTATTTGTTGAAAACAAGAGTTGCTTCTGCTTCTATATATAAGCACACTTCTCTTGGTGGCATACCAAAAGGATTTGTAATTTTCTCAAAGGGATACAGTCCAGATAAACCAAATATAAACACTAGTGTACCATGGTTCTCCAAGACATTATTTTTAAACAACAATAATCAGATCCTGAAGAAAGGAAACAATGTCTTCACATGTGAAGAAACTTGATGTGTGAGAGAAAATCTGACTTGATTTTTATTGTCTTTCAAATCAGACTAAACCCAGAGCAGAGATGAAAAGTGAGACTGCTGTTTTGGCCTACAAGACAAAGAAAGCATCTATTTTACAGCCCAGCTGAGAGGATTTGTATAACAGTCAGATGTTTTAATAAGAATCAGGAATCAAATCTTCCAGGTCCCCTTTGTAAGCAAGAGACACTGATGCAGCCTGACACCCCACTTTTATTTAATTTTTGAAAAACTGTTATAAATTCTAGATATCTTAAGGAGTGGAATCTCAGAATTCTTTCATTTATTCTCAGAGGAGATCTTTTCTAAAATAACTGAGCCATTGCAGAGAATGGGACCAGTCATGGAAAGCAGTATTTAGAACAAAAGTTACATTTGCTGTAACAGAGACAGGATGCACTTCAGGCCCATTGAATCCTAAGGATACAAATCCCGGTGAGGCCTAACCTGCTCTTAACCCAGTTGTTTTCCTCCACCCGAGTCCTCTCCCTCTTCTAGATTTTCCTGATAAACAAAGATTCAAAAATGAGGGTGGAGCAAGCCAAATCTAAATTGCAGTTTAAGAGCGTCCTGTTTGTAACTTTCTTTTTAATGAGACAAAAGAAAAACGCTGAATTAAAAAGGGAAAAAAAAAAACATTTAAGAAATCCTCCATTTTCCATTTTAAAAAATGGAAAAACAATCCAAGGATTATTTGGATTTATTTATTCTCTGTCAATTTATGAAACATAGTTTTGTCAGACCTGTGTCATAGTTACACCCTATAAGTATTTTTAAAGAAATGATCTGATGGATACAAAGATGGAGATTGGAGATGTTTTTCCCCCAAATGATGTAGGGGAAAAAATGAAATGCAATCATAACAAATATTTTAGTCAGAAAGCAAACATCAAGCTTCATGGAGGCTGAGGCAAATATAATGCAATGACTAAAGGTCTCCTTTTAGATTCTCCCTCTTGTCTATTTTAGGAAAATTCCCTAGCTACAAAGGGACTGATTCCACCATAAGTTGGTAAAAAGTTGTGATTTAATCCAATTCAGCACCTTTTATAATCTTAAGCAGGATCACAGTCTAGCAAAAATATCTCCCAGAAATAGGAAGAAGTTTTACTTAAAAATCACAGCAGAACAACATAGATTATATTTAGGGATATGTCTGATGAGAAATTTCCCCAAAACAAAATAAGAAAAAGATAGATTTTAGATAGGATGGATAAATTAGACATGGGAATGATATTGTACTCTGAAAACTAAGTGTGGGTTTAGTACAATACTTTTATAATAAATTATTCATTTTTCACATCTTCTTAAACATCAATGCCATTAATAACAGCATTAATACACATTTCCTATGAAGAAATGAGTACTGATTTTGCTACTTTGAAAGAGTAACAAAATACCTTACTATTAATTTAATTTTAAAAAATTTAGAGTAAGATGTGACCACTTTAACTGTCCAATTAGTAATTTTTGTAGATAGAAAGACAGATATGTTTTTCCTCTTGTGCATATAATCACAAATTATATACACCATATCTTTATTTCTATTCTCCCAGGAAGAATTCAGTCTAGTACAGAAATATATGCCTACTTAGAGGAACAATTTGTAACTGAACAAAAGTGCATCTTAGAGGGTTTTTTTGTTTTTTACCATATCTTTCTTAAAAGTCAAAAGTTAATGTAGTAACACAATGGAATATTATACTACCATCAAAAAAGACAAATTTGATGCATTTATGATAACATGGATGGACTTAAAGACAAATTTGATGCATTTATGATTCCATGCTAGTGGAAATAAACCAGATAGAAAAAGAGAAATGCTGGATGATTCTACCTAGATGCAGAATATAGGGAAAGCAAGCAAACAAAAGGACAAGTAAAACTTCATACTAACAAACTGTCAGCAGAACTGAAGCATGGAACAAGGGAGGGGGAGGGGGTTAAAATCAGGAGGGATGGGCACAAGAGACTAAGGTGATGGTTCACAGGTGACAAGGTGGTAGGAGAACCTCATGTTATACAATAATATAAAATATGTAGATGGAAAAATGTTAAAAGTAAAACCAATCACACACACACAGAAGCAGGGGGCTAAGTAAATGTGCCTGCTATGGATGTTCCTTCCCTTTCCATTCTTCCCATCAGGATGTGTCTGAGTTCACAGGAACAGAAATTGCCACGTTTACCCATATCTGTTTCTCTGTGGTGTGGGACACTTGGCACTTCCTGGGGAAGCCCCAGGTGTGATGATCTGAGTCTTCATGTGAGCAGTAATGCTCAGATTCTGCCCAGCCCAGCAGCACCCAGCCCTTTCCCCAATCAGTTGGCCCACAAAATGAATTTAAAATTTCTGTTTTGGCTCATGTTTATTCAAAAAATGCCATGGAGGGAAAGTTCATGTCTCTCCTCCACAAACAAGCTAGTTCATTTTTGCATTTCAATTCAGAAATACTTCTTTTTATGAGTGTTGGGATATGGCACAAGTTAACAGTAAGTAGCCCCCTCTCTCTATAAGAAGTCTAGATTTCTCCTGCCAAGTCAAGGACAAGGGACTTTTATGTGTGGAGACTCAATGTTTTTGAGCAAAGATCTCTCATCTCACTGTACTGACACATCAGAAGAAGATGCTGCCCTTGGGGATCTACTCTCAGATGGTCCTAGATAGGGGTGGGATTAGTCATAATTATGACCAAATATTTTGCTTATGGTTAAGCTAGTAGGTTACGGAGGTGGAACAATCAAGATTGGTTGTAATAGACAGATAAGTGGTCAGTGTTCTTGAATTTGGAATTCAAGACATGAATCTTGGAAGGAAGTATACAAAGGAAATGTCCCCTCTACTCTTGAACTGAAGCTGACATCATTTCACAGTGTAACTTGAGCAGTGATCATGCTTAATGTCCCAACGGGGACACTTTGGGAGTGAAAGACGGTATTATTAGTAGTTACACCAAAATAGCAAGAGCGACCAGTACTGTACCAGGCAAAACAGGATGTAAGCTCATCGTCTTCACTTATAAGCTCATCAGCTCTTCTGACAACCCATCCATCCATCTGTAGGTCATTTTCTACTGTTTACAAAAGATTTACATCTGTTTTTATTCTTTTGTTCTTCAATAAACCAAGCCTATTTTTGAGGTTCTTTCCATGGTGCATTGGCGTTAACTTCATGCTGTACAAATTTTAAGGTTTGTTTTTGAAATGTTCGGGGCTGGAAAAGAGAAACTTGTCCCTTCTGTGATGAAATGCAGAGGGTACAACACACTGAGGGGATGTGGTCTTTTAATACCATTTGCAAGGTTGAAAATTTAAAAGAAAAACACCAGGAGAAAAAAATTTCTCCTTCTGAGTCATTTAACAACTTTGATCAGATGAGAAACACACACCTGTGTGATGGGTGAGTTCAAATTGAGTTTAAAGCAGCAAAACTTATCCAACCTGACTGATCAGCCAAGTTGAGTGTGTCAACATGGCAGGTTGCATGTCAATAAGATATATGAAGCAAATATTCTTTTGGGAAAATTGTGCCAATACTGAACAGATAGGGAGATATATATATGAGCTTGAGTGAGGATAAATTCTTAGAGATTTATTTTCTGGATAAAGTCTGGAAAGGATTTTAGAAGTGATTTTCCCAAAACCTAGAAAAAATAGATTTTTGCCCACCATGGCAGAGCCTATAATCATTTTCCAGCTCCTTTTCCAGAGCCTTTGAAGCAATCCCACTGTGTTTTATGCCACCAAGGGAATGATTCACTCTGTGATGGGGTTTAGAATTGTCTTCATTAAGTTGTGAGTTGGTTTTTAATCCCACATTTTTTATTACCTCCTATTTGCCACTATATAACTCTTGTTAGGTTATTAGACTAACTCCATTTCTATTATTACTATTATTCTATTCTATTATTCTATTACTATTATTCTATTCTATTATTCTATTATTACTAGAAAGAACTTGAGGATACCTTTTTACAGTGTGGTTTCTTCAAGTTTGATAATATTCTTTCATCTTGAATTTAACTCACTTCTCATTTTACCATCCTGATGTGGGAGGTTATTTGAATAATAATTAGAATGCAAATCACAAAGTTGTAAGAAATTCAGAGAAGCATATCAAAATACTCTTTATTTTTGTTTTTCTTCTCTTTCCAATTATTCTCCCTTTTTTCTCTTGATTCTTCAGCATTTATTTTATTTCTTCCTATGATACTGTTTTAACTTTACTCATTTATTTTCTTTCCAAAATAAAAATTTAAAGAAATAGCTATATCAAGTAGCAAGGGAAGAGTTGTATGAAACAAATATTCCTTTGACTGTAACAAGTCCCATTTGCCTTTGTTTAGTCATAGGAATTTTTTTAGTACTATTTTGTGCTTTGTACTATTCATAGGAAGGCCTGTAGATTCATTATCCCACTGATACTCAGAGCAAGATTTCTGGTGATCATGACAAGACTCAGGTCTTATATAATTACATGGGAATATAAAGCTAACCATGATTAGTAAGAAAGCACTGCCTTTTGGTAAACTGAGAATTAAAAATGCAAATAAAAGCAAGGCCTGTGATATCCTTGAGATATTAAGTGTTTCCCCACAGACCAAATTCCATTTAACCAAGAGTCATTTGCTGTGAAAGACAGAGATATATGTAGATCCTAAATTGCAACTACTTTAGTGACTGTTGAATTGCCATGGAAAAATAAAATAAAATACTTCCTAGTATTTAAGTATAGATTTGTATAGAATAAGAAACTTTTTCCCATATTGTAGACCTGTTATTTCAACATTGGTCACAATAAAATGGAGGAAACAAAGTAAAAAGAGATTGTAGTGCTAGTGTTTTGAAAAGAATAACAAATATTTGTGTTTTTCCTCTTTCTTTTATTAATGCATATAAGCTTTATTGATATTCTGCAACTGCATTTTCCACCAGGAAGCTATAATCTCTAGTAGTACTTCCACCAAAGTGGGGTAACTTGCATAAATGTTGAACAGCAACTCTCTTGATACAAAGAGAACTTCTTTAGTATTTAATCCCCAAGAGTTAACTTCTCAGCATTCAGGATTTCTAAGACTATACAAAGAAACTCCTGTTTAGTCTCAGCATAGATCAAAAGATTTGGATTTGGAGAAAGGCAGGTTGTGTTAATTGTAGTTATTAAAAAGAATAGACTCTCTTGCTGTTCTCAATTGAGTCTGAGTATATAAATTTCTTATTATTTGTTAAAAGCATCATGTTCTCTCTTATTATTCTTAGAAAAGCTAAAATGTATGGTAGTAAAAAAATCACTAGTCTTTCCTAGGAACAAATGAACAGCGTAAATTTGGCTAGTGACAAAAAATGTCACTCTCTAGATATACCACAATTTCTTTATTAATCCTTTAAAAGAATAGTATCAGCATATCAGTAAGGCTTGAGAATTTGAAAACCTATAAAGAATTATTGCCAAATAAGAGTATAACTAAATCTAATATGGGCACATTATTCTGATTCTACATTTTTCTGTACCATGTACAAATTTCAACTATTTATTTCAGCAACTAAAGTAAAATACATGAGTTTTATAAAATAAAAAAATAAAATAACCCTATGCATCAAAGAATACAAACAAAAAAAATGAAAATACAGGTAATAAATAGGGGAAGATATTCACAAATGTTGTCTGATAAAGGCTAGATAGTTGGAATATATAAATAACTCCTATTGTTTAACAACAACAACAAAATCCAATTTAAAAAATGGAAAATGAACTTGAATATACATTTCTCTAAAGGTGATACACAGGATTGACAAACACATGAAAAGATGTTCAACATTAGTAACCACTAGGGAATTGCAAATTTAAACCTCAATAAAATATTACTACATACTCATCAGGACTATCCCTATCAAAAGAAAGAAAGAAAATAATTGGCAAGGATGTAGAGAAATCAGCACTCTTATTTCTGTCACTAGGAATGTGAAATGGTGGACCTGCTATAGACTATAGTATGACAGTTCCTCAAAAAACTAAAAATAGAATTGTGATCCTCCAGCAATTCCACATCTGGATATATATCCAAGAGAATTGAAAGCAAGTGTTCAAAGTGTACTTGTACATGCATATTCATCGAACAGTTATCCACAAAATGAAAGGTAGAAGCATCTCAAAAATCCATTGACAGATGAATGAATAAGAAAAACATGTTATATACATATACTGGAATATTATAACTTGAGAAATTTTGACACATACTACAATATGGGTAAGTCTTAAGGACATTATGCTCTGTGAAATAAATCAATCATGAAGACAAGTATGTAAAATTCCATTTATGTGAGGTATATAGAGGGGTCAGATTCATAGATAATAGAATGAATGGTGGTGGTTCACAGGGCTGGAGTGAAGGGGTGAATGGAGATTCATTTAATAAATACAGAGTTTCAGTTTGGCAAGATAGAAAGTTCTGGAGATCAATCGCATAGCAATATGAAACACATACAGTGACACTGAAACAAACTTAAAAATCACTAAAATGGTAAATTTATATGTATTTTAATATTTAAAAAAATAAAAATCAAAACATTAGAATGATTTACAAATAGAGCTGTGATTACAAACCATAGTTTTTCAATCAACTACTAAGGGCATATTTATTTTTCTTTGCATGATATTAAAAAGTATTACAGACATTACCCACTTCAAGAAATATGCACTCGCGCATAAAATATTATGTAGTTAAAAACATGAGCAAAGAAAAGATCTTAATGACAAAATACGAAACAGATTCTTTTAGTCAGTGGGATAATAAAGGGAATCTGGTGAATGAAGTAGAAAGGGTCCTCTTCAATAGAAATGGTAATGAGCTACTCTGGAACGTTCCTGTGTGATCTGAGTAAACAGAGCATAAAGCATCATGCAGGCTCTTCTCTCAGGTCTTTTCTCATTAATATGAATGTTCAACAATTTTATAAAATCCTGGTGAGAATCATTCTTTTTATTCAGTATACTTGCTAACAGATATTTTAACTGACAGAAAATCCTCCAACAGCTACAACTCTTGGAAAATATTTTTCACATCTTCTTTCTGTTAAAGACCCACTACATTGTCTAGGGGTGTTAGAAAGTGTGTGAAGCAAGTGAGTGACTTGCTCTTTACTGCTGTGGGCTCAGAGTGACCCTTGAGTTTAAACAACTTCTGGGCCATTAGAGCAGCTTCTTTGCTGAGGCCATGGTCTAAGAAGATAAAAGCACTGTGGATGATCCATCTTTAAGGAAACCAAAGAATCTCCAGTGAGAATGCCTGCGTTCCAGGGTCTCCTTCTGTGAATCCTAAAACCTGTTCCTCCGTGTGAGACCCCCAAACACCTCCAAACTAGTTTAAAAGTTCCAGGTACTGGACTTACAAGTATTTTTTCTCTCTACAAACATTATGAGAACCTCTTTTAAACATATGATTTTGTAAGGTAAATTAAATATTAGGTAATTTTTTAATGATTATGCCCTGATGCTCAACCAGCAAGAAAGAGCCAGCCTCTCCCTTTATTTTTGGAAGTCTGGGAAATTAATCCCAACTTCATCTAATAAACAGCTCATAGCTCACAATCTGTTTTGCTGAATAAACCCTTCAAAAGTTTTTGTTTGTTTGCTTGAATCATGGCTCTCTACATGTGTCTGCACTGACTGTGGTGGAGAGCCTTGTCTTTCTCCTTTTAACCCACCCAGATGAGGACTGTTGGCAGGACTGACCTGCCAACAGATAGACCAATGGTGAGGTGAGCACACACTAAGGAAGGTAAAAGTGCTGACAACATTTCTGGATCCTTGGGTAGACTTCTGGGTGTGGTTATAATTCTGCACCCATTCTTCTTCATTTGCATTTTGTTTTAGAGTCTATTGAAAGTTCCAACTTCGTGCCATGTTTATACATTTATTTGCATTCTTGTTAAAAATGTTACTTGCATCTCAACCAAAGGAAAATACAATGAGGTTTTATTTCACTTAGAATTTCCTGAGTCTCCAAAGGAATTGGAATTAGGAACAGCAGTTTAGACAATACATCCTGTATAAAAGTTATAGCACAATGAAAGCATCTATAGAGACCGAGTCCACACACCACAAAGGCTACAAATCTCTACCAGGAAGGTCAGTGTGTCTGTGCCCAGTGATCTTCAATGACCTTCCTGAAATATCTAGTTCTTTTCCTTTGAAGAAAATGCTTCATGAGGTAGAGATGTGCCAATGTCTCATGCAATGTGTGAGTCGTTGTGGTAAGTGATCCCCTTCTTCCCTTATGGAACAAGTAATGCATTGTAACCCTTAACAGAAAACTCCAGCTGTCCCTTTACAAGCCAGTCTTTTGGCAAAGGTTCAGATTTTTCTCCCCTGAATAGTCATAATTCATAGAGAGAGCCAGACACACACATTTCTTTTTTCAACTGACTTTGTGTTTCTTTAGCTATCTTATCCCTAATTGCTCCCTGCAAAGCCACCCCTCTATACTGGTAATTTAGAGGAAACCAGTTTCATGAAGCAGTAAATACAAGATTTAAAAAATTCACTTTTTGAGGCATATACAACATTTATTGCCAATTTTGATTCTAATCGAGAGGAAAATTGCGTAAGTTGGTTATTAGGAACTGCAGGTGTGCCGGAGAGGGAGAAGGCTTCTTATTCAGGAACTATAGATAATCCCTCTTATAAAACTTCCCAAGTTGTAAAATATTTTTTTCTCATCCCTTTGGGAGATTCTGTAAGCAGGAAATCGCATATGTGCATTGAAAGTGAGGTGATAAGCCAATTTTACCAGACTGTACTTTCAGGAAATGACTGAATTTTGAAATTTTGTTGACTCTTCAAGAATTTCTAATTTACTTCAACTCAATTTTGACCAATTTATGCTACATACATTAACTCATTTTGTGCTATGTCTTTCTATGTGCCTATGTATCAGCTTCCAACAAATGATGTCATTTGAATTGGCATGAAATAACCTTGAGGAGAACGTCTTAGCAAGGGGGCTCATCCTTTGTTTACAGCCTTTTTCTTTTGTCTGCTGAGATATGTTCTCACTAAGGCAGAGCACTGACCTACAAGGGTCAAGTGATGAAACCCTTTCATGAGCACTGATAGGAGGCAAAATTGCTTTGCCTTACATAGTTAACCTAACGTGGGTTTAATTTATACACATGTATGAGGTCTTATGTTGAATGCTGTAAACAGTTCCTGCCTTAAAGGAACTTAACAGCTCAAGGACAGAACAAGATAGCCTTCCCTCCTCGATAGATACACAGAGCAGACAGATTCACTGGCCCAAATGAATGGGTAGATGGAACAATCTGTATGTACTGTGGAAGGGCCAGGTAGCCAATGCTGGGTGAAGATTAAGATGGAAAGGGAGGAGTTGATTTTCAGAATGGATGGGGTTTGGGTTGTCCAGGATATTCCACCCAGAAGAAAACACACGAGTCAAAAGAGAATCACTTCTGATGTTTTGGGATTTGGGATGGAACAAAATAAAGGTCCAATTTGGGACTTGGATTCCAAACAGAAGAGTGTGTATTTGAAAAGGGGCGACCACGAAGGGACTTTTTAACTTTAAACACATACAGGCCTGATTCTATGAAGCAGGCTACAAACAGTTCCTTTGCAATTATCTTTAACTTTAACTAGACACACCTATCTGCCTGCTTCTCTCCATGAAGAAGGCTACACACTCTTCATTAGCATTTACACTGATCTCCTTTACCATTGATATGCAAAAGCCAGCCAGTTGCTCTCTGCTTTTAGCTCCAAAAACTGCAGAAGAAAAAAAAAACTTAAAAACACAGATTTAAACTCTTATGGGTTCTTTTCACCATCCCCAGCCTTCTCAACCAAAATACCAAACCAATACAAGACTATCAGTGCAGACTAATTTATTTCCAACAAAGTGATTTTCTAATTATCCTAATAACTACACAAGAAACATGTAAGGAAAACTCCAATTACATTAACATTGTCCAAAGTCCTTTCCCAGATTGCCCAAAAATCCTCAGTCTCTCAGTCCTGGTCATCTCACCAATGTCAGCCAGAGTTCCTCTCCATGTGTTTGAAGACATCTGTTTTGGGGGTGCTCCTTTGGCGTGCTCCTCCTTGTCTTCCACATTGCCTCCTCCTTGTCATCTTCAGGTAGCATACACTTCATGGTACCAGACCCAGTCAAGTTCACTTTCTTTTCAGGCCTAACTTTTGCATGGCCTCTTCCAGAGTCAAACTCAGCAAAACAAACTCCAACATGGAGTTTAATCTGCAAACTTCTTAACTGCATTCAGCACACATGCTGCCAGCCTGGGCCCCCAGGCCCTGGCCAAGTCCACATGGTTCACATCTTTACAAGATGGACGATTCCCATCTCTCCTCCATTGAGCTTCTCTATCTGATCTCCATATTGGAATCTGAATCCTCTCTTTGTTTTCACACCCTTTATATATCCTGATTTCCTGCCTTCCAGGAAACCTGTGTCACCTTTCTCCCTCCTGCATCTCCCTGAAGGGAAATTCCAACTAAGGTCATTCTCACATTTTAGCATACCTGTCCTTGAAATCTGCAATCTTAGACAGGAGACAATGGGGGGGAGGGTGAGCACACCCTATCATACTTAATGTACACAAGTAAGAGACCGTCTGCTGAAGAGGCAAAGGCAGGTGTTGATACAGATATTGGTCTTTTTTGATGCGGTTTAGACTAGTTTTTTTTTTTCTAGCCCCAAGATCATTAAGCCTTTGGAGAGGTCAGTTTCCTTCTCCATGCCCTTTCAGAAACAAAAGACATAATCCCCCCAAGCGCTGAGGTACTTAAGTATCTAGACCTCAGTTCTTAAGGGAATTGATTCAGTTGAAGAGAACAACCTCGTCAAGGCCACATCTCAAAACTAGTCAGTAGCTGAGAGTGGGGTTAAAGGTCTCATCCCCTTAAATAACTGGAAGTTATTTCCCTTATGGGTTTGCCTTCTTGTAACTCCTCTCAAGACTAATTTCTCTCTCTGTCCAGTCCTGCCTCTTTCTCATTCTTTTATGGTCACTGGTCCTAAAAATAATGCCTGTTAACTCTCTTACATATTAACCTCCCTCCCAGAATCTCTTTCCTGGACAACCTTGCTGGCAGTGAGGTGAAAGAGTTCAGCTTTCCTCTTCTCCTACAAGTCACTGACAAAGTTTCTGAATTGGCTTTACATTGGGGGTGTTTAGTCAATTCGTCCAGTCTTTTGGCAAATTGACAGAGTTAGGTTTACCCCCAGAAGAATTATTTATTAAACATATTCAGTGTCTGAGACTCTGTACTGGATAACAAAGAATAATTTGGTGTAAACCCTGAGGCATAGAATAACACCACAAAGAGCTAATCATGCTGAATTGTGTTTACAAGCAGTGAGATTAATAGCCACAGACTAATATGGGTGTTAGAAGAAAAAGTTACTGATGGTAATTGTTAACATGGTAAAGCAACTTTATTAGCATTATTGTCACAGGTATTAGGGGCTACTGCAATGGGGTTTTGTAGTGATGGTGATAAAGGTCAGGTTCAATTCCAAATAGAAAAATAAAAATGGAGATTTATAAGCAAGGAGCAGTGTGTGTGTGTGTGTGTGTGTGTGTGTGTGTGTGTGTGTGTGTGTGTATGTGGTGTTGGGGAGTGAGGGAAGGTGATAGATATATAGAATTTTCTAAGAGTATTTTTGTTTGTTTGTTTGTTTTTTGCTAAACTGATCAAAGATGATTCTTACTGAAGGCTGGCCAAGGTGGCTAGAGATACCTAAGAGGTGGTGGGGATAAGTAATGTGGTCAAACATGAAAGGTGATCAGATATTGGAGCTGGGAGATTTTAACAAAACTTAAGTATCAAGATTCTTCTACTCTTCAAAGATGGAGGTAGAAGCCCAAGATCAAGACAGAATTCCATTTTTAAGGGAGTTACCTTGTTACCTACCCAAGTTCATGATAGGTGGAACTGATTAACCAGGTGAAGCTATAGAACACAGAAGGCAGGAGGGCCCAGGGAGAGACATGGGGAAAAAATATTTGCTTTCTTCTGGGCCTTGGACTAGTACCAGAAATGTAGGAAACTTGGAGGAGACACATGAAGGAGAGACTGGTAGAGATACTTGGAAAAGTCACCTGGCTAAGATAATTGGAGAAGGTGACAGCAGCAACCATTATCTTGATTTGATTTTTAATTTTGTTCCTTTTGTTCCAGCTTTCTGGGACCTGCTTCAGAGCACTTTTTCTATGGTTCTCCAGTAGAAGTTGCCTGAGACTTGTGGCAAGATTTTAGGCTTCAAAGACCTTGCTTGTGATCAACACTATTTCAATGGGCATTTATCTAGAAGGGTTATTTTAATGGAACACTAGTATTCATTCTTCTATGTACATCAATTCTACTGGAGTTGTTTTACACTAACTTCAGTTTGTCTTTGTGAGCAAGTAAGAATGGGGAGCCCTAGAGTACCACTTGGTATATAGGCTAACACTGTCAGTATGGAATAGTGAGAGAAGGTTTCATAAAAGAACTTGTAGGAGGAAAAAGTTTAAAAGAGCAAAAAGAAGAACATATATGAAATTCTACAGAAGAGGTATATAGTGAGGGGAATAGAAAAAATTTATGAGAGAGGCATACTTGACATTAGTAATACTGTCAAGACCAAAGTGATTACTGAGAACAAAAAGAAGAAAAGGAAGAGGAAGAAGGACTGAGACTGGAAAAGGTGAAACTTCCCAGGAAGGTACAATATTTTCAGTTACTTATTAGCTTGTAGTATTGTTTTAACATAAAAAGGAACTAAAAATGTAACTGGGACATAGAAAACCCTGAACAGTATTGAGATCTTTAAACAAAAGAAGGAAAATATTTTCAAAGACCCACCCATAAGAGGATAACTATTAAAGGACTCTTTTAGCTTTATCTTCTCTAGGTTCTCATGTGTGAGGAAATCATAGCACATGGTTTTGCAAATTGCTTTACCACAAGGTTTTAGTGGTTAAATAGGAAAGCTGTGATTCAAACTCAAAATACTTAACCATTACATAATATTTCCTTGTATTCGAGACCTTGACACTGTATTTCGTTTGCTGTAGTCTAATGATAAAAGAGATAAGAATTCAATACAATTTCTTCCTTTTCCAAACATCTAGTCAACAAGTGATTTATTATTTTATTTTATTCTGAATATATGTATTCTAAATTTTAGTTTGAAATCTAAAAAATGTTGCTTTCTATATATTCACAGATACTTTTCTTATTCATAAAATTAGTTTGAGTTAATACCTTATCTAGCATTATATTGGTCTTAAGAACCTGTCTCTGGTACCATTTCTCTATTCAATTGTCTAACTGCAGTTCACTGCATAATTCTTAAATTAAATTCTCTTGATGAAATACTTCATATCAAAAATCATTTTTAGGAATTGGATTTCTTTTTGGTTTTGGGTCTTGTTTCCTCTGCTGATCCTGTCAATTTGGGGAGATTTTTTTCACAATATATAAAACATGACCACCAGACATCAAAGACTATGTGATAGGGGCTAGGAAGAAAGAAAAGGGTACCATACTTACTATAGGAATCTCCATGTACACACATAGTTACGTACAAACACTATGTCATTAATAATCTGTTTTCTATGAATGAAAACTTTTGTTTTGACCTGAGAGTCCTGCCCCAGTGGTACCTGAGAAAGTGTTGGGCATTGACACCAACAGGGAAACAGGATGTTTTCTTAGGCCCAGGAAACAGGATGTGCCTGGGTCAAGATGACCAAGAAGCTGACAACAAACTTTGGGAACCAAACATGACAAAGACCAGGACACCTATTGCGATGAGCTGCTCACTTATTATTACTTGTCTTTGTTTAACTCTCTAGAAAAAAGTCAGCTCAAGAAGAGATGTCAAACAGGTTTTTGAGGTAAAATACTTTCCATTTCCTCAGATCACTGGTTTTCTGAGAGTAAAGTGGGCCATAGATTTAATTCCTCTGTCTGATCACTTGGTTTCTGCCACAATCCCAGCATATTCCAATTACATGTCAGCATGAAGAATTTCCCTGTGATGTAGGCAGGGATGGTCTGCCTCATAGTCAGACTGAGTCAGATGGCATAAAGCTACAAGATTTACTATCATGTGGCAATTTCTTTTTCCTGAAATTTCATCAGAATGGGAGAGAAGTAGCACAACCTCACCACTCAAGCTTCTTAATTACTTTCCTGGTCTCCCCACTTCCAGTCCTTGAAGAGAGAAGTCTATAGTCTTTTAGTACCCAAATTTACATTTGACAATCAAATAATTGTTTAGGGGATATAGTTGAGGGGGAGAGCATTTGACTGCAAATACTTCTTTAAATTCATAGGCGAAAAGATTAAGAAGAAAAAATATTTTAACCTTTCTATAGTAAATTTTGATCTTGTCAAAGATGAATAATGATTTGAACAGGATTAGGCAAATCATGCACTTGAAATGGAAATCCATTAATGAACTAAAAAGCCCAATTGATATGCAGTCAAACTTATTAGAAAAAACAGACCCTTTAAACCATTTGATCCTTGATCATTTGCATGCCTGCATAAACATCTTATTTTTGCCACCACTGAACCATTTTCAAATTGTTTTTACTTAACCTAATAATATAAACCTTGATATCAAGCATGATTTGTAAACCATAGCTAAAGACAAGTGAAACAGCACAATTTAATATAAAGAGACTATTGATGTTAACAGAAATCACTTTCAAAATACAATTGTTGTTTTGAAATTATTTAATAGAATGAAAAAAGGAATTTAAAAAGGTTTTATTAAAAATACCATGTTTTTTTTTTAGCTTTATGGTTAAACTGGTGGTTCTCAAGTGTTGAGAAGTTAGGCCCCAGGAGACAGTTTTATTTATATAATGGATATCAGAGATGAGGAGGACTACTATCATCCTGTAAGGTAGAGACAAAGGATCTGGCAAAAATCTTGTAATGCACTCACCACAAAGAAGCACCCAATTCCAATGTCAACAGGGAAACTTTTAATAAATCACAGCAAAAGTCTGAAAATGAACCATAAACTGATAATTACCAAATTATATCCCCTTTGGGTGATATCAAGGTGAAGAGGCTGGGTGTTTCTACCATAGGTTAAGTATCTTGCTTCATCAGCTGCTGCTGCTGAAGATGGTGCATCTTCTAATGAGTCAAAAAAATCATCTTAAAAAAATATAGAACAATGTCTGTACTAAGTATATGTCCAATGGAATGGTGACTAAAAAAAAATACAGAACAATGTCTGTACTAAGTATATGTCCAATGGAATGGTGATATCTACTAGTGACCCATCTGAATCTATTCTTCCTTTCTTGCTTGGGGATAATTAATTATTACTAACACCTGACTGTGTGCACTCAAGTTCCATATGTTCTCAGCTCTCATGCATGCCACTCCTTCCAATAGTAAATCTGTGTCTTAAAGTGTGGGTTCTATTCTAAGTTCTTTCTTTCCTTCAGGCAGTGCCTCAACGGTCTAATAGAGCAAAGACAGTTGCACTGATTTACTAAATGAGTAAAATGGCCCTAGTAATCTAGTGACTATTAGGTGAAGGAGAAACTTGTTCATTCTCTGAGACTTTCCATATATTGGGATCTCTTTGTTATCAAAACTTTACTCTATCTGGAGTTACATGGTGTATTTTTCTAGTAGTGATTTTAATTAACGGTGGTGATATGGAGGGGTGCCATTAACATAGTTGATACATACATTTGATGAGGAGCTACTCTCTTGTTGCTGTAGACTTGCAAATTTCAAACAGAGATAATTTGTACTTTAATTAGTGTAAATGACTGACAGGACTATCCGCCCCCAGCCCTTGGTGGGAACACTTGGCAAGAAGTAGATAAATAGAGGCTTGAGGACAAAGGAGAGGACTCAGTCATTTTGGGAGGAAAGATGGAGCCTAGGCCATGATGGTAAGGGGCTTGAGGTTCAGGGCCTTTGGTCCCTGGCTTTCAGTAGGCATAAGCTGATTGTGCCTGATGAAAGCTAAAGAGTTTTGAGATTTGGAACTTTCATGTTGGAGCTTGCCATATTTGGTGGGCTTAGAGGTTGGTGGAGAGGCCGTAAGTTAGGCCTGAGAAGAAAGTGAACTTTGCTGGTTCTTGTGCTTCAGAGTTTCTTTCTGCCACCTAAAGTGAGGAAGATACTACAGCAAGAAGATAGCATCACACCTTCTACTGCCTGCTTGGAAGAATTGGAGCATGCCAAGGAAAGATGTCTACTCTTTGAACATGTGTTAATGAACTATGAAGGATTGGACACATGGTGAAGTCAACAGGACCAAGAGACTGAAGATTTTGGACAATGTTGGAGTAATCACGGTTTTTCCTTATATGTTTTATGGGAGCCCTTTAAGAGATGAGAAACTTGTAATCTAAACCTTTTGCAAGTTAAGCTCTCTGCCCCTCACAGGAGGAACAAACTGGGAGCTGACCTGAAAATCAGGGGACCCTTAGGGCATAGCTCCCCGGACCCCAGGTGTAAGAGTGCTGAAGTCATGAATTGCATCATTATTAAGGAAAATATAGGAGCCCTGTCATCAGATTCTTTATTTTAATTAGATTCTCTGTGAAAAATCATTGAGATACTGGAAGGAGCTCAAGGCAAGGAGAACTAGATAAGCTTTACAGCCAAGGAATAACCTTGGGTGACTTGTAACCAACTTAGTTATCCTAATTCCCTAAAAATGATTGCTTAGGAATGTTTAGTAGTATCTAATGATAATCTATTTTCTTTTAAGATATTGATTTCTGTCTTTCACGATATTGTCCTCATGCGCGCAATGATACTGCCCTCATGCGCTCACTGATAATTGCCCTCATGCGCTCATTCCTCTCTCACTGAGATAATGCACTCACGTACTCATTAGATGCCCCTCCTCATGGAATGTTAAAGTAACTCGTTTAAACAATATAAAAAGCGGCCTGAAAATCTAAATAAACCAGCAGATTTCATTGCTCACTGAATTCGTGTCTGTGATCATCATTCGCCTGCCTGAGTTTTCCTGTCTACCTGAAGCCTGCACTTAGCGGTCTTTCTTGCACGGCCAGTCCGTAGCAATGTTTCTGTAGTAAATAATAGGAAATTACTTTGTTTAGTAATAAATCAGTCTATATTCTTAGAGTCTTGTTCTGACTTTGGAAAATATAAGAAGGGCTGGGGATGGTGGTAAGAACCTGTAATTTTGGATGCCTTTAGGCTGCAGGAACTGGAAAAGGTAAATTGAGGCAAGGTAGCAAGTTGTAAACAGCAGTTTCTGATTTTTTTTTCTTCCTGCAGTCTCCAGGGCAGGGAGCTGAAAATTGGTGGCTAGAACTGCATAACAAAGGTGATTGGTCTGTGAAGGCATTCATCTACAGGAGGTTAGGGTTTGATTCTGCCTAAGAGAAGCAGGCAGATGATCTTTGAGTTTTAATAAAGTGGAAAGCCTCCCTTGCCCAATAACAATGGTACTGGTTTTCAATGCAATATAGAAAAAGCGTAGTCTTGAAAAGACTGGGAAATAAGTCACTTACTTCCTTTATTTATCAATGTATTTAGTAAATCTGATACAAGGTACCTACCCTTTGGGTGCCAGTATCTCCTGTTGCTTTAGGATTGCAAATTTCAAAGAGGACATGCTAAAATATAAGGATGTCCTTCATTAGAATTTCCTTTCAGAAAGATAGAAGGGGGAGGAAGAAGGAAAACATGTTTTTCTCTGTAATGTGATATAAATCACAAGTCTATTCCTGTAAGGATGGGGTGGGAAATAAGCCAATATAAAGAAAACTGGAACAAAGAACAAGGATTCCGCCATTTTGATCAGTGATTTGGGGGTCTGGATTCTGGGAAGAAGGAGCGTTAAAATCTGCATCACAGGTTTTGGAATAAATACCCTCCACTCTTACACGATGCAAAAACAAGAAAGGCTTTATAAACTAGCTTAAGCTAGGGTCCACCTTCAGCGGTCCCTTCAGAACATGGAGGCTGGATCCCCCTCTGTCCCCTGAGTCCAGTCTTTTGTACAGTTTTTAGGTCCTGTCGGCCAATGAGGTGGTCTGGTGCCGACGACGGGTCGTCTTCTGATTGGTTGACATCTGTCCGGGGATTGGTCTAGCAAGCTCGAAAGGCCGTTTTGGTGGTCTGGTGCAGACAGGTCGTCTTCCAGTTGGCTGCTCTCTATCAGACAACCAGTCAAACGAGCTTGTCACCCTCTGGTCAGAGGCAAGCTCCCACCTGGTTTTCTGGAGCCAGGAGATTCTTGTGCTGAAAATGATCTCTGGCCTAGAAGAGAGGCTTAGACCTGTTGGTGATAGTTAGGTCAGGCTATGTCACATCAGAAGAATTTAAGTACAGGCTGTGTGGCCAAGGAGGGCAGCCCAGCCATAGGCCCAGACCTATGCATTCATGGCTTTAGCTTGCTTAAGCTAAAGTGTGTAGCTAAAGTAAAGTCATCCTAAGGATTTTTGGAGAGGCCATGAGGAGGTCTTGATGAATCTGCTACTGGTTTCTGTACTTTGGAGTTTCTTTCTACCATCTACTAAAGTGAAAAGGACACACCAAGGAGAAGACTCATCACACCTTCGATGATGGGTTTAGTGGAAGCTGGAGCACGCCAAGAAGGATGAACACGTTGAACTCTGAAGGACTAGTCGGACAAGTGGTGAGATCAACAGGACTCAGAGATTGTACCTTTTGGACAATGTTAGGGTAATCGGGGTCTTCTTATGTGTTTCTTTTTTGTAGGAAATAATTAGATAATCACTTTGTTAGAAATAAATAGTTCTTTACACTTTAAGAATCTGTTCTGGCTTTAAGGGAATTACAATGACTACGAATGGTGGAAAGAACCAATGTGCCATGTAAAAGGTACATTGAAAGTAAAGGGCCTTGAGAGAGTGGCGAAGGGGCTACAGGTTGTAAACTGCAGTTTCAAACCTTTTTTTCTCTTCAGCTGAGAGTTGCAAGCAGCAAGAGAGGCATGTATTTGCATAATGATGGTGACTGGTCTGTGAGAAAGGCATTCACCTGCAGGAAGTTAGGTTTGAGTTTGCCTGGGAGAAACAAATTTCTTTGAGTTTATAAAGTAGAAAGTCTCCCTTGCCAGATAACAAACATACTGTGTGCTGGTATTGAGAAGTAAGAATATTTCTCAGTAATGTACTTTTAAGTAGACCATATCTGCAGTATTTTGCTTATTAAAAAGATAAAATCATGGTCATCAACATTCCACCTTTCCTCTTCCCTCTTCCCATTGAAGAAAACAATCAATTTAGGAGAAAGTAACCTGATGTAAATTGCAAACTGAAAGGTTCTGAGGTCATGTAGGTAAGAACAAGAGTGAGATGACATATAAGACTGTGTTGATTTATAGAGTACAGGTTCTGTCTGATACATTTGGCTGCTCTTTTGCTCACCGAAGTATGTTGATTCTATGTGGGAATATAGATCAGTGTTTAATAATAAACAGAAATAAAAATTTTGAGTGCCTCCAATTTTGTTTTTTATTTTATTTTTCATAATTTATATATATTTCACATCAATTTTGCTTTTTAATTGATTATTTATATGTGTATTTTTCTTACTTGTTGTATATCCTGAATTTCTCCCACCACCATGTCACCCATGAACCATTATCCTACTCACTTGTACTCATCCCTCTCCCCAGTTTGCCCTCCCTCCCTCCCTCCTTCCCGTTCCATTTCTGTATATTTCAGTTCAGTTATCAGTTTGTTAATTTTGATTTTATTTTTGGCCTTTTAGTTTGCCTTCCTTATACCCCACATATAAGAGAGACCATCTGGTATTTATCTTTCTCTTTTTGACTTATTTCTGCTAGCATAATCCCTTCTAGATCCATCCATGTTGCTGCAAATGTCATATAGTTGTCTTTTTCGATTACTGTATAATACTCCATTGCAGAAATACACCACGACCACAACTCTTTGAGCCATCTGTCAGTTTTGGGGCATTTGGATTGTTTATAAACAGTGCTGCAATAAACATGAATGCATATTTCCTTTTGAATTGAATTTGTGTTTTTGTATCCTTTGGGTAGATTACCAAAAGAGGAATTGCTTGATCAAATGGTAGATCCATTTTAAGTAGTTTGAGGATTCTCTATACTGCTCTTCATGATGATTGAACCAGTTTGAGTTTGCATTCCCACCAGCAGTGTAAAAGTGTTCCTTCTCTCCATATCCCCACCAGTACTTGTTGTCTGTATTTTTGATATGGGCCATTCTTACTGATGGGAGATGATATCTCAATGTGGCTTTGATTAGCATTTCCCTTATTATAATTGATAGTGAGCATTTTTTTTTCATATGCCTGTTGGCCATTTGTATTTCCTCATTGGAGAAGTGCCTCGAAAGCTCTTTTATCCATTTTTTCACTGGGCTTTTGCTTTGCTTTTGGAGTTGTGTGAGTGCTTTGTAGATCTTTGACATCAGACCCTGATTAATTATATGGAGTGCAAAAATTATTTCCCATTCAGTCTGGTGTCTTTTTGTTTTGGTTATTGTTTCTTCTGCTGTACAGAAACTTTTTGTTTAGATGTAACCTCAGCTGTTTTTGTTTTCCTTTATTTCCTTTGCTTTTGTAGATGTGTTCTGAAAGAGGTTTCTATGGTGTTAGTCATATAGTGTTTTGCCTATATTTGCCTCTACATATTTTAACGTGTCAGGCCTTACAATCAAGACTTTTATCCCCTTTTAGTTAGTTTTTGTACATGGTGTGAGAGATTCGTCTAGATTAATTTTTTTTCCCATATAGCAGTCCAGAATTCTCAGCACCATTAATTGAAGAGACTGTCCTTTTTTCCAATATATTTTTTGCTTCTTTGTTATAGATTTGCTGGCCATAGATTTGGGGCTTTATTTCTGGAATTTCAATTCTGTTCCATTGGTCTGTATGTCTGCTTTTGTTCAGGTACCATGCTGTCTTAATTGTTATGATTTTTGTAGTATAATTTAAAGTCAGGGAGTGTAAGACCTCCATTCTCCATCCTCTTAATCAGAAGAACATTGGTTTTCCAAGGTTTTTATTATTCGAAATGAATTTTAGTAATATTTGTTCTATTTCTTTGAAGAATAACATTCAGGTTTTTATTGAAATTATATTGAACTTCTGGTACAATGGTCATTTTGACAATGTTAATTCTTCCAATCCATGAACAGAGGCTGTAGTTTTACAAAGTATTTACTTTCTTGGACAAGTAACAATAAATTAATACATCTATTTGATTCAAAGACAATTGCTCATTTTAATGAACTTTATGCCAAGGTTGACAGCAATGTACAGGGCCAGAGAGGTGGGTAAAAGGCAAGAAATGAGGCAAGTAGGGGAAAATTAGGTATACTATACCTTTCTAAAGCTTTCCAAATTTGTTCTCAAGATGTTATTTTAGATAAATGAAATAATCTATGTTGCCAAGGCAGTAGTAATGTTTTTATTTAGAAACATGCCTACTGAAGGAGATGATCCAATAATATCACTAACACTTTAAAAACAATGTAATAGACAAGCAAAATTGTCTCATATTTTTCTAGAAAATAAAGAAAACTTTTAAAAAATAACAATGGTTGGATCTCAAAAGACCCAGTTTCTGCCCCTTCTATATAAGAATACCTATTTCCCTATGATTTCTTAAACATTATTTATTCGCAATATTTAAAACGTTTTCACTATCATTAGTAAGAAATGGTGCCCTGATACAGTTTTACATTCCATTTCTTTTATTATGAGTGAGGTTAAGCCTATTTTATCAACCATTTAGCAATTCATTTTTCATTTTGCATTCCATTTATAATTTGTATTTGAACTATCAACGGAACCCAACCAACTCTGACTGGCAAGAGTAGACTGACAGATTTAGGACAGTTGACTTTCAGCATGATCAAAGTCTCAAGCTGGTTTGGTAATATGCAGAAAACCAAGAAACTTCTAGTTCATTAAATGCTAATTTTACCCAGAGGATTGCTTGGCTTTGAGGTCATTTCGTAAAGGATCATTGTCTAAATTAAAGAGGGAACTTCTTGTTCAGAAACTAACAAGTAATTTTAGATATTTAAGGAGGACTATGAATAAAGTAAAATACTTTTGCTTGTCTTCAGGTTTCATATTTCTATCTAAAATATTTTCTGTCATCAAGATTTCCCAAAATTCTCTCTTACTTTATCTTACTTTTAGGTAAGTGCAAACACAAAAGTTAATTTCAACAGAAAGCAATGTATTAACTGCTGAACTAGACTGTAAGTCACTGTAAAACTAATTTTAAACTAGAAATGATAAACTAGGGTTTAAATTAAAGGATATATATATATAACACAGTCACTTTTGCAAAAAAAGCATTAGTTCACAATATTTTGTCCAATGAAAAGATGGAATTCAAACTTTCTCCCTACCTTCTCTACCAGCTCATCAGTTAAACTTCCACTCTTAATTATGACCACAGAAAGCCATTTACTCTTTACTTTTCCTCATTTAAAATATAATAAGTATAAAATATTAATAGATAAAAATGTAAGAGTGAAGTATAGTGTCAGAGGAACTAAACAGACATACAGACATTCAGAATATTTATATGATCTGCAGATTTTAGGGAAAAATTTAAAAGATCAAAATGAGGAAAGTCATAGTGTAGACATATAGTGTTACAAAAACAGAACTAGGACATTTATACTAATTAAGTCCAAATTTATAATGTTTCAGAGACAATAGGCATTGTGTGTACTCAGAAGGAAAGGCCTCACTTCACACAAAAAGTGCTTTCCTACATAGTTTAGGAACATGAGTTAAGGCACTGCCTTTGGAATCAGATAAAATCTGAGTTTCCAGCAGGCTGTTTTGCACCCACCTAAGCTGTGGTGCAGGCCAGCAGGCTGTGCCCTGTCATTGAGCTATCCCATTGCCTTGCTGGTGGTGGTCCCCCAGCTTGGGTGCACCTGTTCCTTGGGGTGGATTGAGGGGCCTAGGCCTCTGTCCAACTTCTCAGGCAGGGGAGTAACCAGGCTGACCCATGCCCGCCTGAGCGACTGGCGCTCAGGCAGTGAAGAGGAGGTGGAAGGTGGTGCTGGCTAACCATTTCTGGTTCACTCCCACTCCAATCAGCCCACACCAGGATTAAGAGAAATATTAATGATCAGCTTCAGACACAGAAGAGGTGTGGGAAATGAATAAAGGTCATGGGCACACACATTTCCTGGGCAGAACTGAAATATGCACCAGAGAACGACCAGACACTGCTCTGTCACACCAATTTTAGTGCTGCCATAGCACAGACTTACATCTACAACACCACCAGAAGGTTGGAAGCCAAAATATACAAATTCTGGTTCAGATATACCTTCAGAGAGAGCAGCACAATATCCCCACCCTGCCTTTTCCACCGGGTGGAAGAGCACAAAATCGGGCAGCGGGCCCAGAGCAGAGCTGCAAATCAAGAGAATGGCAATGAGCTGGACCAACCAGCTGCTGATGTCTGTTCCCTTGGAGGAACTTTTTATGGACAACGGCTGTGAGCCATGTTCCCTAAGTCAGAGACTAGAACCACAAGTGATGAAGCAGGGAAATGCAACAGAACACTGAATGGACTAGACAAACAGGAAGGAGCAGCAGCACTGATAGACTGCAACTGAGCTTGGACTGGCGGCCTGAGGCAAAGATCAGACTGGAAATCTAAGCAGCATGGACAACCATGTCCCAGGGACACAGATACCCAGGAAAAGGACATAGATCCAGAAAAAGAAGAGACCAAAAATTAAAGCATGGATGAACACACAACAAAAAACAGAGGAGTTGGTGTGACTGGAGGAGTAGTCGGGGAAGCAGGGACACACCCGAGAGGATCGACAGCCATACAAATATGAATGATGTATGAAATAAAATAAAATAAATAAAATAAATTTTTAAAAAATCTAAGTTTCCAGACATACACCTTTTGCTGTTTATGTGGTTTTGACAAGCTGGGTTCCCAGGAGGAACATATAACCCCATGTTACATATATAAAGTAATAATTCCTGATGGGACCCTTAGCAATTAAGTTCACAACTGCATCTAAATGACAGGGAATATTGACTATTTTGAGAACCATTATACATGGTTCATATTTTCATTCATTTTACCAAGAAATCTGGAACATCAAAACAGCAGGTTCTCTACACTGAGTCCCTTCTACCCTGGGAAGGCAGCAAATACCTATTGCATACAGATTAGTCCAATGACTCAATTTAAGTTATGAGTTGGAGTAGAAATAACGCTGTTCTAAGAAGATTTTGTGCCATTGGAAATCCTAGGCCATAAGAGGTAGGTTACTGAACACAGTACTGAGTGGAATTAGCCCTGCTTCTGCTCTTGACTTTTGGAACCATGTATTGGTCCCATGACATCAAAGCATCATACAGTAGACATCATAGCTTCTGCTGTTGAAGCTAGTATCTCATCCCGGTGAATATCATCTCCTAACTAGTAGCTTTTCTATACCAACATAGCATCTTTCTATTATTTAGTCAGGCTGCCTACTTCTGGGTTATAGAATCAGTGGATCCCATCAGTATAAACCTATTTCCCCTTTTCTATTTTAAAGTGGGTTCCTTAGTCAGATGATATGCCATTATTCCATGTCAGTTGGTCACATACTTTGTAAGGTCTTGAAAAATTATGGGGATAAGATCCTGTGGGTGGAACAGGAAGGCTCTGACTTAGAAGATGTGTCAGTTTCAACCAAGGTGTATCACTGCTCCTTCCTGGGTCTCAGGGGCTCCAAATAAACAGCTTACCATTTTAATATTTTATTTCCTTGGTATTGATGTCAACTGGGACCTCAAAATATCTGAGTGTTCTACTTTCCCCAGAATATAGGTATATAAGGAGGTGGTCTTCTTTAGGACAGTCTTGGGGCAATTATTGTATTAGCCATGATACTTTATGGTTTCCTCTCTTGAAGACCTACCTTTTGCTATGCTCAGTAATGGCTGAGCTTCAAATCTGGTTCATTTCTTAAAATTAGGAAAGGGTTACTACCTACTTATTAACATCAAATTCCCTCAGATCAGCTAGTCCTAATAGCCTTTCTGTTTCTTTATTTTATAGATGAATATCCTCATTTTCTGCCTATTCATTCTGCTGTCCAAATGTCATGTTGTATTATCTACCACCTTAACCCCTTTCTTGCTTTTTATTGATGTTTCTTTTCTTTTTATAACTAAGGCTCTTCACCTGACTTCTCCTGTTTTATAGTCCTCTCACCCACATAGCTACTGGGAGCCCTGTTAACTAATAGTCTCTCCACCCCAGAGAAAGTCACCACTGAGCTTTTCATCATTTCTCAGCTCATCATTTTGATAATGGACTATCCTCTGGGCTCTCTGGATGCCATAGTTTCTAGTCCCTGTCTCATTTGAATATCTAGAATTGTCTGAGAAATCCACTAAACAGTTGGTGTCATTTGTAATGACCTATAATTGTGAGTTAGGAAACTCTTATTAAATAGGAATAAACAATAAATCAACTGAATGTACAACTGAATTATCTATCATTGGCAAAAGCTTAGATACAATATCAAATCTCCCATAACTAAAAAACCATTATCATTACTGTGATTAATTTTAAAATAATGATATTTTTCAACCATATTATTGATGTATATTAATGGGTTTTATAAAAGGACTATGTGGTATATATCAATTTTTTTATTATTTTCTCTGAGTGCTGGTATTGAGTGGTTTTTGTTTCTTATATTTGCTGTAAAGTTATCCAAGAATTATATTTGTTGTAGAGTTATCCAAGAATTATATTTAGTGTAAATATCCATGAATTATATACTGATTTTTATTTATATTTTACTTAAAATTGTATCAGATGCCTATTTTGCAGTAAAGTCAATATGCATTGATTATATTCAAAGTTTTGCAATGTTAAAAGTTTTGAATGTGTTTTTTTTACTGTTTCGATATTATAAATGTCTCCATTGATCCATACATAAATTTCCTTCAGTGTAGATGATTTCTCACAAATAGAAACCATTTAGGTTTCTGTGCATTCTTTTTGGTAACTGAAGCAACAAAAATTATAGTAGCTAAGACATATGCAGCTTTAAAATGAACTAGACTTTCTGATAATCAAAGGATTTTTCTTTGTAAAGCACCCTGTAATTTAGGTAGTCCTACCCTTATTGTAAAGATGAGAACATTAAGATCTAGGACAGCCACTAAGGCTTGCACAAAGTGATAGAGAATTAAGTAGTGAAGCCACAGTTTGTGTGAGTCCAGAGACATCTCTCCCAGTCACCAACACTGCATTTCACCACTGTCCCTTGGGGAAGCTAGGATTCTTGTTTACTCTGACTTTTGTATAATTGGATTCCTCTTTCTTTAAATTCCAAACCATTATCTTCCTGCTACTTAGATGGTGCTTAAAAGCAAGCTTAGAGATATTTAGCTTTGGGGGTGTTTACATCAGTTTTCCTATGCACTGGGAACTAAAGGAGAAACCAGTAGGAGGGCAGAGTAAAATCACAATATTCGGCCCCTCTTCCATATTGTTTAATCCCCTTAAAGGGATTTGTTTATTATTCTGCTTGTTGGGTGGCCTTACTACAAAGACCTCACACTTAAATGTCAACAAGAATACTATTCTAGTGATAACCCAAATAATAAGTTACATCTGGGCAATGTGCCATTTAGGAAAAACCTTTGAATGTGCAAATTAGCACTTAGTGAATTAGAACACTGGGGTCACTGAATAAAAAGTCTCTAAAGTATATATAGATCACAAATTAAGTCACATTCCGAGGAGAGATCAGCTCAGTTTATTTATGTTTGTATCTTATCATTTTCAAGTTATTTGTCTTGTAATATGCTGGTTTGCTTTTTTACCCTTCTTTTCACCTGTACCTGAGCAACTAGAAGAAATCATGCAAACAGATGGTCTGGCACTCTGAATTCGCCCAATATCCTCAGTGCATCCAACGCTCTTGCTACCATTTCACTTGCCATAGCTTTTCCCCACTTGTCATAGTGCCCACCTCATACAATTTTCCTTCTGTTTTAATATCGTGTTAACACATATCTCCCTTTCATCACCTCTAAACATAATCACAATAAAGTTCAAAATCTTTATTGTGGTCTAGTCCCTCCAATCCCTAACTGATATCCCCTCATACCCATTTTCCCCTCTTTAATCTGACTTGTTCCCCCAAACACCAAGCATATTTCTACTTAGGACTTCTGTACTTGCTCATCTTCCGAGTGAAACCCTTTTTATGTTGGCCTCTCCATGCATTTTATTCACTTCACCTCCAGTTTAAACACATACTTTCAGGGAGACTTTTTTGACAAACCAATTAAAAATAGCAGCACCCTACCGCACCACCATTCCTTATTCCCTTTATTCTGTCTAAACTGTCTTAATAGCCTTTCTCAATAAATAATATAATTTATTTTTTTTACTAGATTTGTTTCTTGACAGGATTCAAATTCTAAGAGAAAAGAGACCATGTTTTGTTCATTTCTATTTCACCAGTATTTCACTGATACCTGAGATATACGATCTCAAAGTGAACATTTGTTGAATGGATAAATGATTAAATGGTTGAAAAATTGAATTTTCTTGCTGTGCTTTGTTGTTAGTCTCTTGCTTCTACATCTTCTGTGATGCTTCGATATGCTCAAATACGACTCAGCACGTGGTCACTGGCTGAACGGCATCACCTAAGAGCTTATTAGAAATAAATATTCACAAGCCTGTCCTAGGCCTACTAGTCATGCTCTCTGTATGAGACTAAATGCTGTATTTTGAAAATTTCTCCAGATGATTGTTGCACAAAATTTGATAAGCACATCTTGAAAGAAATATATGACCATGTTAAGAGTTGCTCTAATTCTCTCCCCCCGCCCCCCCCCCCGGGACTGAAGTTTAAACTCTTGCAATTGATTCCTGGTAGCCTCAATGCTGTCCACCTGCCCTGCTTCACCCTTTCACTAAGCTTCTTCTCATGTGATTTCCAGTCTGCACAACTTTGTAAGTACTTTCAGTGAATTGCATTCTCTCCTGCTTCATCTTTCACACTCACCCCCTCTGCCTGTTTATCCTCTTTGCTGCTATCTTTTTCTGCTTGCTCATATTTAGCATTTAGGTTCATACATGTCCTTTCATATTATTTTCCTTACTGTATTTATTGGTGTGTATTATCATTTTTATAAAAACTAGACTAAATTCTTTCTGAATTCATGTTATTTATCATTTTACCATGTTATCTGACCCTGGTTGAAACTCACAAATAGTTTCTTGATAAATAAATGGATATAGAATGAGGATATATTTTATCTTCTGGAAGAAAAAAATTCTGTAAATGATTTTTTAGAAATAAGTAGAATGCTAACTCAGTTCCACAACTCATCTACTAATAAGGCATTTTTGATTCATTAGAATTTTGGAAATTCTCTTTGGAAACCATTTTGGAGATTGATTTTGATCTCAAATAGCTGATTGACATCTTCTCTTTACAAAGATTTCCAACCAGTAAATTTAGTACCAAGAGGAAGAAATAAGGAGAAAGACAGTTCCTAATGAAAGGATTCATGGATGATTTAACAAATCATAAGCATGAAGTTTCAAAGAGAAGTTTTAGAAGCCTATTTACAAACAAACAAACAAACAAACAAACAAACAAACAAAGATCCCACCAAAGGTTAATTGTAGAAACTTACAGGAACATAACTTGAGATAGTTATGTTATTCTATGACATAGTTATTCTATGACTGATCTATGGAAAGAGAGGATGTTATTGTGTCTTTGAAGTGTCACAACTTAAGTTTACAGTGGACCCAACATCCCATGTTAAGTTAGAACATAGATAATTGTAAATCAATGTTCATATGTGTTACTGCTTAACCTCCACTTTCATGTTTCTGTTTCAATAAAAGGAACAGTTGTATTTTCTCTTTTCTACCTCACTTTCTCTGGGCAAATAGTGCCGTGGAGGCTGCCTACTGCATATTGGAATGATTAGTCAATCAGTTAGTTATCCAAGCAGAACTCTCCATACCTTATGTATTCATCCTCAGACACTTAGGTTCACCTGGACTTCTGTGGTCTTTGAGCTGGCAGGGTGGAAAGAAACAAATTTGTTTCATACAAGAATATCTCAGCCTTCACCTTCCCTTCTCCATTTAGGCAGCAGCAACTCTGTTGGAGTAATAGTGGGACAGCTCAGTGTTTAAAAAAGAGTCTGCATCTTGCAGCCAACCAAAGTTCTAGTGCCAATCCCATTGACTGCTATCTCTGTGATCTCAGGCTAGTTCTAAATTTCTTTTGAGTCTATTTCGTTCTCAGTTAAATAGGGATAAAAAAGCATTTGTTGTGAATTGCAAGTACACTGTGTACAAAATGCATAACAGTAGGAAATTAAAAATAAGACTGCTTCCTCAACCCCACCTCACACTTTATGTAAGAAAATAATTATTGGTTGATTTGTTATTAATCTGACTAATGTGGCATTATATTTTCAGATCTAGGTGTTTGTATGTTTATTATATAATCTGATTAAATAGCAGTTCTTTTTCTTTTTTCCCCTTGAATTATTTTTAAATATTTTCTGGGTACAATTTCTTTCTTTTTTTTACATCTACCCCAGGGTTTTCTCAAAGCATTCCACCTTTCACCCATGAACCATCATCTTAATCTTTTGTGCCCCTTCTACCCCTGATTCCCAACTCCCATGCTTTGTGCTTCAATTCTACTGAAAGTTAGTTGTAAATTTTTCTTGTCTGTTTGCTTGTTTGTTTTTCCTTTATTCCTCATATAAGTGAGACAATTCTTTATTCTCTTTTTCTTTCTGACTTCTTTCTGCCAGTATGATTCCTTCTAACTCCATCCATGTTGCCTCAAATGGCATAAATTTGTCTTTTTGATTGATTAATAATATTCCATTGTGTACATATACCACAGCTTTCTGTACCATTCATCTGTTTTAGGGCATTTGGGTTGTTTCATATCCTGGCTGCTATAAATAACACTGCAATAAACAACCAGGTACAGGTGTCTTTATGAATTAGAGATTTTGTCATCTTTGGGTAGATTCCTAGAAGTGGGATTGCTGGATGAAATGAAAGCTCCATTTTCAGTAGTTTAAGGATCCTCCACACAGCTTTCCATAGTGGCTAGACCAGTTTGCATTCCAACCAGCAGTGTAAAAGTGTTCCTTTCCACATTCATGCCACTGTTTGTTGTTGCCCCCCCCTCCCTTTTTTTAATATGGGCCATTCTTACTGGTGTGAAATGGTATTTCATTGTAATTTTGATTTGCATAATACCAGTTCTTTTTCTACTTATGTGTAGCTTAAGAGTCAATCCCACACATAGAGATCTTTCTGAATGGAAGTGTCCAATGGGGTCAAGAGCATATGAGAACACAAATTATGTGCTTTAAAAGAACAGGGTGTTGGATTAGTTCTTATAAAAAAAAAGATTTTGAACATCTGAGGAATAAAAGTACAGTGCTGTGAGTACACTGATTTTCTTTCAAGTGTCTTTCCTGTATGGGACTTCTGTGCACCTTATTTTTCCAGGGGATTCATCACTGTAGGAAAACTCATACTCCTCTTTGCTCCCCAACTGTTCCCTATGTTGGTCATGAGTTGATTCCATCCCACAGTGGTATACAGTCACAAGTCCTACCAAAATATTTTACTAATACATGTATTATTCCAGATGATTATTTAGATTGCCACTAGGAAGCTGTGAAAAGTATAGTGGGTCAGCAGGATCACTGTATATGCTTGAGATTATGACCATTTTTCTAAGCCAAAAACGGGGCCCATTGTTTAGAAATGGGAGAAAATATTTTGAATCTTTATGATTTTATATTACTTGGTAATTACCCAACCTCAAGAAAAATGCACTTAACATTCCACTGAGCAACTGGGAGCTCTAGTAACTGAGATGCTCACAGACAGTAGATATGTACAAATCTACTGTCTCCGAGAGGGTAAGGAGCCTCAAGGCCAAGATTAAGCAACATTTGATATGTGTTCTTGAAGTGAGTCAGATGACTTGATTGTAAGGGTTGAATTGGCACTACTCGTATAATGTATTTTCACCAAATAAGAGTTTGACTTAGCAAGTATTCCCACATAGAACAGAATTTCTTTCCTATAGGAAGACTGATGGATTACTTTAGACATTCCTATTCCTTGGTGCAGTATATGGAGATGTTAATAGCCGCATCTACATGACACATAATGTGCAAACAAAAAGCCAGACTGTATCCAGTTATCCAAGGTGTTAGGAATAAGGTTCTAAGATGGATTTTACAAGAAGACAAGATGAGAAAGAGAACCTTGGTTTGTACCTGGAGGACACCCCTCAACACCCAGTCAAGTTAGATCATGTGGGAGAATATGTAAGGTTGCATGTATTATATCTAGAAAGGCACCTGGAAAGAGAAAATTTATAAATCTACAAAAAGATAAGATTCATGAGACTATTTCATAAATGTAAGACTCTGCCTGCCTCTTGGATATAAGTGTGAAATATTTGCTTTCCTCTGTTCTCCTTTCCCTAATGGAAATGAGTTAAAAAAAAAAAAAAAAACATCTTTTGTCTTTCTTATAAATGATTCTGTTGCAGAGTAACCCATCCCAGTCACAAACCATTGTCTTGGTTTAATTGAAATGAGCCATTATTAGCTGGCTGGCAACTGCCTCTTTCCCCAGCATGACATCAGGGAAGAGAGAGCAACCCTGTCCTTTGGAGACCAGGCTAGACCCCTTTCCCTTCCAGGGACATCTGTTTCACCTGTTATACTGTCACAAGTCACTATCACTTCCAGGAGCATTTGTTACAATTCTAAAAACTGATGATTTCCAAAACTCTATATGAGTTTTAGATGTTAGATGTAGATATTTCTCCACATTAATCCAGAAGTCTCAGACCATGAAAAACACTAACAAAGATTCCTAGTTTGTATGCAAATTACTTCTAATACACTGAGTCTCAGGTGTGACAACATTTGAACTATTTGGGGCTCTCTTTTCTCTTACAGATTACAGATTCCTAGAAATTAAGTGCTTACTTTTATTTGTTTAAAAAATAATATCTTACTGAGACTAGTTTGATGTGATTATGTAAAAAATATGTGAAAAGCAGTAAATTTTATTAAATGTGTATACTGCAACAAGGTAAAACCATTTTAGAGATGTTAAGCAGAGACTTGAAATTACAGAAACCCTATTTTAATTATGTTCCATTGAAGTCCTGGAGTTTGGTCACTGAGTGGAATGACTAACAAAGGATTACTATATTCGAGCATTGCAAGCTATAGGAAGGATCATAAATTATCTTGATGACTCATTTCCTTTAGTCATTCCAATTCTTTCAGTATGGGAGACCTTTTTCTGTGGCTTTTCTTTAAACTTGTAAGATATAAATGGGGTGGAGAATCCTGAAATTAAGTCTGTTCAATAATGGTTACTGGTGCATATCTAAAACTCAACCTCTATGATACAGGTTTAATAGTCAATTGACCTCCTGAGTGAGTAAAAGGTACTCTGTATGCTTAGTGTTCTTTTGGGGAAGAGTCACTGGTGACTCTAGAAGGTTGCTTATTTTAATTATTTTTCATCTTAAATCACATAGATGCGTCCTGTACATGTGTTAAGTATACCTGGGGATGTTAACAAAGGCTTCCTGTTCTTAAGACAGATATTAAAAAAAAATAGGAGGAAATTATCTCTTTAATTTTGCAGTAATTTCTATTATCAAATTCTCTGCACTGCAATTTGAAGTTTTAAAAAGTGGTGCCATTCCTAGATTGTGTCTCTGCTTCTATACCAAATTCGTGTGCATAATCCCTGGTAGAGACTAATAGCTTTATTTTGTTCTTTAGCTTCTTTCTTATATGTATATGTGTTTGGATAGTATTTTCAAGTACATATGACTGTTCTAAACAAAATAAATATTTCTGAATTATCATCTATAAACTTCTGGAAATTTGCCTATGAATTACTGCTCTGTGCTTGCTAATTATATCTTTTTCTTGTCTTTGTTCTCGTTCCAGGATTTTTTGACAACTGCTTCATTTCATTGTTCTCTCAATTTCTTTTTTCTTTCTTTTCCACATAGATCAGACTAATTAACTGCCTCATTGGAAACAGTAAGGATATTAATTCTGTACAATGCTTTGAAATGTACTTCACTTGATATTATATATTTATGGGTAAAATTTTTCATCCCATGCTTCTTCTTCTTATTTTTCCTTTGAAGAGTAAAAGGAGATTGCAATAACCTTAAACTATAATTCACTTATGTGACTATTGCCTCCATGAATTTTATGTCTCTCATTGCTGACTTTTGGAGATCTTAGATATGGTTTTCATTAGAAAGCCTACTTTTTATTGTTGGTGTGTATTTCCTGTTTTCCCTTTTTCAGCTCCCACACCTTGCTTCAAGACACCCCTCCAATGATGGATTTACAGAGGAAACTGTTAATAGGGCAATAACCACAACCTCCCTCCCAGCTACTGCCTGTCAGCGCTCCCACCCAAGTGGTGGCAGGTCTTTGTGTGATTCCTTTCTCTTCTCCTTAACTTTTCTTTATCACCCAGAGTTCTTTTCATGCTATGAGACATCTCTGGTTTTCAAATGGTCATCCGGGGAATCCTGATAGTTGTTTCTTGCCACTAAGATTTAGAAAAATAAAAACAAAACAAAAATTTGCAAACAAGTCTATTTGATTTGAAAGTCAAGAACTAGTTTCTGAGGTTGCTAGACATTAACTGAGGAGAATCCTATTCAGAACAACCAGATGTTGTATGAAGAAATGTTGTGAAGAAGTGGAGGAGTGCTGGATTGCAAATGACAATTTGGGGAAGAAAGTTAAAGAACTGACTTCCACATCATTGTCTTTGTCAGAAGTGGGTGCTACATTTAACAGATAAGGGCTGATATGTGAGGCTTTTAAGCAAGCTTGATATTGATACTGAGGTATGTTAGTGTTGTTCAAATTCTAGATCCTTTAGCTCCTATCTCTTGCTTATTCCTCCTTCCTTATAGGAACTTACCCACTCTATCTAGTCTCTGTCTCTCTGTCGCTCTTCCCCCTTTAACAAGACCTTAAATAATTAAGGACATCATGTAACACAAAAACCAAGTAAATAAGTGAAAACTAGTAAATATTACTGATAGATTTGCAATATTCTTTTGTGGTAAGTATTTTTTGAAATAAAAGGTAATTAGAACGAATTTAAACAATAAATTATTAACATCAATATTAAAGATGTGTTTTGCTTTAAATATACCTAAAGACAAAAACCAACTCATTTACAAGCAACTAGCTTCAGTTCTTTTGAATTGTGAAATGCACCAGAAAGAAGATGAAGTCTGAGAATTCAAGTAGAAATTCACTGATGTTCCATATAAATTTGCCAACCAAATTTAAAGATAAACCCAAACCCTCAAGTGACAAAGTAACAATTAGTGGAGTTTTTAAAAATGGCAATGATTTCTTAGAATTGTAATCTGTACCTATCACCACACTTTATATAATTGATGGACATCTTTATTGTTTTGAAAGTTTATATTGTATTGATATTGATAGATTTGTATTGTACTGGTAAGTTTTTATCAATAGTCAATTTTTTTGGAGAAGGAATTAATCTCTTTATACTCTCAGAAGAACTTGCCATAGGCTTTCAAATCTATAGTGGTTTGTTAAGAGAAATGTTGTAAGAGTAAAGAGTCAGTAATAGGAAGAAGAGCTAGAGAGATATAGTGAGAAATGTCTCACAATTCAGAGTAAGGTGCTCCATGTAACTAAATGCATTCTGGCCAAAGACAAATACTGTCAGGTCTAGATACTACGTAGTTAATTTTCCCACACTGCTGGGGAGGCTGCATTAGAATATAATTTGTGTAAAAAGACAAACTCAAGCCATTTGTAGCAACATAGACATAACTGAAGGGGTTATTTCAGATGAAATAAGTGAAAAGGGAAAAGAAATATCAGATGGGTTTTTTAAATGCAGAATACAGAGAAACCAAACAAAACACATGAAAAAAAAGACAAAACTAGCAGGCCAATCATAGATTTGGGATATACAGCAAGAGAGGGGCACAGAGAGGGGTCAAAACAGAAAAGGCAAAAACATAAGGGAAGACAGTGATGATTCATGGGTGAGATGGTGGTGAGAGAGCTATGGGGACTACACCTGAGGGGAGAAACCAATGACTGTACAAAACCGAGCAACACTTTAAGAAAAAAAAAAAGAGTATATATAAGATTATCTGGTGAAGTTTCCAAATTCATTGTCATTTGTACCTTCTCAACAAGCCAGGCTACCCTCGAAATGAAATATCCAGAGAACATAGCAGACATGTTCTGCCTAGAGCAAACTTCAAAATGAGTAATGTACAACTGCTGTTTTTTGACTGGAGTCCAAGATTTTGTCAGATTTTCTAGAATGCCAAATCATTTTGCTAATTCTTGAATCTTCTGATCTGTAGTCAGACACCTTTATCTATTACATCGCTGGCCCTAAAACATTGCTAATTATTAGTGAACTGATGATAAAGTAAAACCTCTAGCTTTTTCTCACATAGATTCAAAGAAAAATGAGTTTCTTTATCCTTTATCCTATTCTGACTTAACCTATATTTAAATCCTGAGTGTAAGTTTTTATATTTATAACTTTTTCATCATGCATTACCTTTTTACATTAATATCTCTCCCCACTTTGTATAATTTCAGAAGATATAAAAGATATACACACCTTCCTGACTACAGAGAGAGGTTGACTAGAACTGTATTTAGTGACACACTGATGGGATTGTCCCAGAGGGGGGAAAATATCACTTTCTCCATAAAGTGAATACTCTGAAAAGAACCTAGAATTTAAAAAGAAATATTTTTTCATTTAATTCCTAAAAATAGGGCTCTATATTTCAGAAAGGTCATTAGAGATGCAATACTATTCATGCAAGCATTTCCTAGCGGTGGTTTTTAAGTACCCTAGGTTGAAAATATAAGACACAGCTAGGGACCTCTTACCTGCTCTTGGTTAATCAATAACCTTTGGTTTTTGCAAGAACATCTGCAACTGTTAAGAATGAACTGAAATCTATTAGAAATGGCATTACCAGGGAAAGGTAAGGCTACAAAGGAGAGTTAAGTCTCCTGCTTCCCTGGGCAATAGGCACCCTTTAGGTCCCTTTGAAAACCTTTCACATCTGGCTGGTGTTGAATGAATCTACTGTCAAACCTCGGCTGCTGTGGTACCTGGTTTCTTACTAATTAATTACACATTCAGAACAGAGGACTTAGGGGTGTCTGGGGACTCGTGACAGAGTTCACACAGCTTCTTTTAAACAAAGGAGGCTCTGTCTTTTCTTACACTCCCGCTCTTAATGAGGAAGTGAGTTTGATCACTGGTCACATTAGGGATCCCTTATTGAACAGAACTAGCGGTGATTGGATCAACATTTTTCTAAATAGTGTCTTATGTGTTTGCTATAGGGAGATTAACTTTGTTCTGTTTGGTTTTTAAATATAGTTCTTACCACTGCCTAACCAAGTGAAAAGAGAATGGTACAACTGTGTTTCGAGGGAAAGGGTGTGTGTGTGTGTGTGTGTGTGTGTGTTTGCATGCGTGTGCATGCGCGTGTGTCTGCTGTGAAAGCAAGATATGGAAAAAAAACAGGTTCTCACAGGAGAACTGGAAGCAGACTACCCAGTCTCAGAATGTAGGGACTGTGTGTGTTTCCTGTGTGTACCTCTGACCAGGAATTCATATTTGAAATATTTGAAGATGTGTCCAGTCTGAAGGAACAGCTCTAGCAGACAGTGGAATGCTCTGTGATCACAGCCTGTCTTAGATGTTGCAAATCAGACTCCAAAATCCAAAGTTCTAAAATTTTAAAAATGACTGACTTATATTTAAACCATTGTTCTTACGTTACAATGAATCTTTGGGCAAGTACTTTTCTAAAATCACTTTCAAGTAGTAAAATCACAAAAGAAACTCAACTCTACTAGGTTTTGGAGTTTGAAGTGTGACTTGTAATTTAAATTATGTTTTTTAAATTTCAGTACCATCAGCATGGGTTATGGTCTGTTAAATCTATGTAGATTCATGTGCCATGTGGGATTTTAACAGGTGCAGAAGAAAAGGAGACACTAAAATGATGGTCCAAACAGATATAAGAAATGGTAGGAACAAATAATGCACCAGCCATAAATAACTGGTTAAGTGAAGCCATTAAGTTCTGAAGGCACTTAAAATTCACAGTAGCTTCTCAATTCCCAAAACTAAATGCTTCTATTGTTCAGTTGGCTGAAATTCTTACGAAAAGAGAAAATCATCCAGAGGCAAAGATTTAAGTAGAATAAAGAGATGGGGGTAGATGGTGTGAATGCTGGAGGGAAACCTGGCATATTAAAAACTCTTTTTTGGTAAACTTGATTGTGCTGGCTAAATTCTTCCAGAAGTAAACATGTATGCATTTTAATAGGCACTATGAATTATGACAGTGAGAAGAAGAAAATTGAACCAAACTTTGTTGTTCTTTCTATATTCTTCTTTAATGCTGAAACTTATGAACAAGCAAAACAATCCAAGTTCTCAAAGATCTTTCTTAAATTCTCAAAGTCATGTATTGGTGAGAAAAATTAACAAAAACTAATAAAAAGGAAATACATGGATGGATTTGTTTTTGAGTCTGTCCTGTATGTGTTAGCTCTACTGCTTGGTCAGTGCCAACAGGTGAGAAGGCTGGTCAGAGAATGGTGACTTGAATGGCTCTAAAATGTTCATTACTTAAATGGCTCTTCCATGTCTCTAAACTGACCTGAAAGTAGAATGCGTCTAAACAATTTGGGGAGTGGGAAGGAATGTAATCTAAAACAAATGGGAGGCATGATTCTTATATATAATTATTAGTTTTTGATTTTGCCTTGTTTCCCAAGTAACAAGTTCACTTCCTCAGCCAAATATATTGCCTAGTGTTCAATTTTCTTGGGGTCATGCTATTTCAATCATCTATTCTACTGAGATTTTCCTTTGCTAAAAGAGCAGAGGGATCCTTGAAAGCAATTTTGGATCACACACAAAAATCTAGAGGACCTAGCATTTTCTTTTCACTTGCAAAGCAAACTTAATTACAAGGAATTGGGAAGAGAGCTAGACTAGGTAAGGATTGAGGCAACGATACCATTTATAAAATGGAATATATTTTTTCATTTTCCTTACAAGGACAAAATGGACATTTATTTACTGAAGAGGCTATTTAGAGTAAAGCACAGGGGTAATAAAAATGTTTCTGAAACATATTTTTTTAGATTAGTCAAGTTATAAACTAATTATTCAGAAAAATAAAAACATTAGCCAAAGTTAGTGGTGAAGCTGCTCCAAGGTTCCACATAAGGCTGGTAATATATGTTGGATTTTAGCCTGAATTACTCTCCGCTTTCAGCTACATAGAGAGGAAAACTACTTGGCATCTGTTCTAATTCAGTGTTGGAAACTGCACTTTCAAACACCATTTGAATGTATTCATGCACTTACTACTGTGAAAAACAACTTCAGAAGACTTAGTCCTTTCTTTTAAGAATTTTACTGTGGCTTATCATTATATGGTTAGGATTTTAGGAGCTCAATGCCTAACACCTCCTTCTTTACAGTTTGAATTCTGAACCAGTTAAGAGAGTTAGTTGGACCAAAATTCACACAGATGGAAGTCAAAGTATGACCTTCATTACTGATAAATTGGGCAATGTAATTTTAGATCTACAGCCAAAAGGGTTTATAATTTCACATTGCAGTATTAAATAGACACACCCAGCTATTCCTGAAAATGTTGGCTAGCTGCAGGTCTCCCTGAAGTGAAGATCCAAAGAAAACCTGGTGGGTGGGGTACAGATCTGGTGGCCCAAGTCCCCTGTGCATCTCTCTGCCATCCTGAGCAGGAGTAAGGGAGGGGCCAGTGTTAACCCTAAATTCTTCCATATGGATTTATACTTCCTAGAGAAAGGAAGGACAGGAATAATTATTCTCTTTTGTAATGGTTTCCCGTTACTACCTATCATCATGATGTTCAGAGGGAACAATATGTTGTCGCATGACATTTGAGAAGAAATAAAAAATTTCACCGTGTATTAAGATAGATTCATCTCTTTTAAATATCTAAATATGTGTTATTTTTATATCTCTGTTGGTTTCTAAGAAATGGTCACTTTTGCAGTCTTGTCTTGGATCCCAACTATATTTACTTTGTTGTTATCATTACCTTAAATTAATAAAAAATGATTTAAAATTTTATTTTAAGAAGTTGGTATCACAATTTTCAGTGGTAATATACTTGATAGCATTTCCTGTCTTATCTAGCATATGGAAGAAAAGATTTTATGAAATTTATAAAGAAGACAACTTGTCATACATATAATGCCCTTTTTGTCTTATATTCAGAAGTTCCATTTACCTTTTCTCATCAAAGTGAAAATATTTCTAGTTGAAGACAACATACTATACACATATATGAAACCGCAAGGAATCCACCAAAAGAAAAAAAGACAGAAACAATAAACACAACAAAGTAGCAGTTACAAAATCAACAAACAAAATCCACCTTTTTTATAATTTTAAAAAAAGAAAGAAAAATTTTAAAAAAAGAAAGAAAAAACCTCAATTTAAAATTGCTTCAGTAATAATCAAATACCTCAGAAAGAGCAACTATGGAGGTGAAGTAACTATACAACAAGAACTAGAAGATGTAATTAAAGTAATTAAATAATGATGTAAGTAAGAAAATCCCATCAGTGAACTGGAGAAATGTACAAAATTCTCAAAGGTAAGTCATGTTAAATTTAATCCTGCTAATTATTATTCTATTTATCTTGAAACTAATATAATGTTCATCTACTTATTCACTTGGATTCTAAGCTCCTAAAATGTTAAATTAGTATTTTGGTTTCCATCCACTGCTGCATCCTCTTCCCAAACAAATAAGTAAGGAAATATTTTAAATCAAACCTAAAAGCACTCTTCAACAAGACAACAGGTACTTTTAGGTTTGGTCTTGAATAATTTCAAGTTTGATCAGATTTTTAGGTTTGGTCTTGAATAATTTCAAGTTTCATCAAACTTGAATAATTTCAAGTTTGGCCTTCTGATACAGTGTCTATTCTTTCAAATGACTCTACATTACGTGTGAACTTTTTCTTTAATAATTAAGCAAAATTAGATTGGGAAATAGGACTCTGATGACTCATTGAAAGGAAACTAATAAATGTCAATGAGGGATCTAGAGAGAAGAAAATCTGAAAAATTAATAAAAGAAAGGAATACAGAATGTAAGAAATACTTGTAGACAAAAGAGCTATAAATTTTTTAAAAACCCAAAACAAGGGAAAAAGTAGATTAAAATAAGAGACAATTGTTCTATGAAAATTACCACCTCAGGAGGTCTGCAGGTATGGGAAAATAGACACTGGGAGTTGACCTATGTGGAGAGCTCTGGGCAAGAATTGGGTAAGGATAGTGAGTTAGAAGGGTCAGATGTAAAGAAAGAGGAAGTGAGGAGAAAGAGGACAAAAAACAGTGGCAGATATCAGAGTTAATGTAAGAATGTACATACTCAGCAGACTTTTCACAAGCCTTAAGACTAGAATAAAAATTTTGAAAGGGTTGCAAGACTATAAGATAAATATCTTTGGAAATGGAGATACCACAGAAGTTTTAAATTCTTACCAGGGATCCCTGTTATTAATCTGCTTCAAGTTTAGGGAGAAAATGAAACTACCCAGCCAGGTCCTTCCTTTCCAGAGATGCCTCTGTCTGCATTCACATGCACCAAACTCTTAACCCTTTCTGACCAAGGAAAGCCACAAGCTCAGCTGCTAGTCCATATGTCAATAGATATAGTAGGAAAATAGAGAAAGGAAGGAGCTCCCAGAGAAACATGGGGGAGTTCTACTCATTAGTTGTGAATCATATCTATAGGAGGTGGTAAGCCCAAGATGTCTGTTAGGGAGCAGATATACACACCTCACCAATTCAGTCTGGGTGATTTTGAAGTAGAGACCCCAATATGGGCAGTATTGAAGCTGGGACCCAAATATGGGCGGTATTAAAATTTAGGCATTGATGCTATTAACTGTGTCTGAAAAACATAGAGGTAAAAGATGGCCTAAACTGTATAAGGTACTGGACTAACAGGAGAAGGGTACTTTTACTTTGTTGCAAATTCCAGGTGTAGAAGAGAAAATGTATCACCTAGAGATTGTGTAGAGGGAAATTGGAGCCTTTGGCTTTTAGAGGAAAAAAAAGATTAAACGCAAAGGAGGAGAGACTGAGGGCTGGAGGAGAGAAACTTTTTGGGGAGAAGAGAGACATGAGAATTGCAGGTGGGTAAAGAGTAGCTTGAGTGATCAGGCTGGGAAAAATTCCACTGGAAAAGTGAGCTGATGGTGGCAAGGAGCCATGGTGGCTGGCAGAAGAGTGACTGGTGTGGAGAGTGTGTCACCTCAGTAAGGTGGCATAGTGAGCGAGTACCTGGATATGGCCAGAGATTTGGAAAGCTGATTTGTTTATCAGCAACTGTGAAAAAAGTTTGAAGAGCCTTGCAGAAGCAGAGCAGATAGGAACACTGGAGAGGAAGCACTGAGAAGACAGTGGAGAAAGATTGTACTGCCTCTCAGGTTTGGAGGGATAAAAGGACATCATCATGGACGTGGGTCTTCGGGAACTTTAGGACTGAAAATGGTGACTGGGATAAGATAACTTTAAGACTTTAAGTTAACTTTGTGGCTTTAGGAAATTGTTTTTTAATTGTATTTTCCCTGGTAACTTCCCTTGTTAATACAATCCCTTGTGCATTTTGACTGGCAATTGCTACACACGGGTGGCAGGAACCTGAGGGAACCTGAGTGGCAGAAGCTGTATGTTAAATGTGGTTTGTTTGTTGGTTGGAGGCTTCTGCCCTATTTTTTGGACCCAATTTCAATTTGAGGTGCAGGATAAGCAGGAAGAATTTTCACAGAAAGGTAAGATTTTAACTGACTCCAGAGATCCCACTATGTTGGTCTTCTTCCTTCTGAAATCATTCCATTTAGAAGAAAATAATATTTGCAAATTATTGGGGGGGGGGGATTAAACAGAGGGCTTGGGAGAAAGGCTTAAACCACATTGGAAAGGGCTTGGGTTGTTCTTTTAGGAAACCTGGACTGAATAATAAGCATTCATAGAGTTCAGTAAGGGGAGGAGTAGAGTGGGATTTGTATTTTAGAATGAAGAACTGTCTCTTCACTAAAGGTATGGAAGGTGAGCGGAGATCTTTCAGTCATGACTCACTTCCTTGCTTTCCAAAAGGCACTGCCCAAGTCCATTCCCTCTCAGTGATTTGAACTGAAATTAAACTGAGTGGAAGGTTTAGCTTTAGAGTCTGAAACTGAGCGCAAATCTGTCTTTAAAATTTTTTATTAAGTTTTTTATTGATTGCAGATAGATAGATAGATAGATAGATAGATAGATAGATAGATAGATAGATAGATAGATAGATAGATAGATAGATAGATAGATAGATAGATAGATAGATAGATAGATAGATAGATAGATAGATAGATAGATAGATAGATAGATAGATAGATAGATAGATGCAATACACACACATACACATATAAACACATATAACATCATTGTCTACCCTGAGGCCTTACTGCCTTACTGTCAGTCTGTCTTGGAAAGTCACTCACTTTCTTAAATAACATTTTCTTACTGCCAGCTGGGAATGCATGTAATATGACCTCAGAGAGCTGCTGTGATTTTTCAGTGAGATGGTATATGAAAATAGCAGTACCTATTGCCTTGTGAAAAATCAATTAACCATTTTTAGTTTGAAGAGTGAATGCCACCAGGGATCAGAAGACTGGAAACTCTCTCCAATCCACTCCTCTGCAGTGTCCTATTATTCCTATTCATGGAGCTCAAACAATTTCATTGTTACAGCACATGCAAATCAGATCCCTCCTCCTTAAGGCTCACCTATAGTTGCAAACAGCCTAAGCAACAGCTGTGTTGTGAATGTGTGTGTGCCAGAGTGCAAGGGACTCACACAAGAAAGCAGTTGGAGCCACTCCTCTCAGAACACACAGGGCATCTGAAAACAAAGAAGCATCCTTCATCAAATATCAGTTACTCAGCACCTCCATTTAGTGTCTACCTAATAGGTATTAAGTGCTTGGTAAATGTTTGCTTGACAGACTCAGTCAGCAGTTCCTCAGTAACATCCCCTATGTATGGGTTCTCCTAGATGGAAAGCCTAGCCAACACTAAACAAACTTACAACTCATTTTGGACCAAACTATTGTGGAATGAGTATGGGAAAGAAGAGTGAATTCATCAGAAAAGACTTGAAGCAACTGAATGCTATTATGGATCTCAAAACAATTTTCCAATGTCTTTCTCCAAGTGAGGTCTGTGGACCACCTGCATCAGAAATCCCTGAGGTGCTTGTTAAAAAATGCACATCACCAAGTCAGAGCTCTGACTCACTGAGGCTTAGCTGCAGGGGGATTTCTGATATTCCAGTAGCAGACACATTTTAGAAAATAGAAAATTTTCTGTTTCTACAGGAATAGTTACAATCAGTCAAGCCTTAATCATCTGACCTTACTTTACACTCCCCCATGTCAGCTCTTGGTTTGATGTTGGGGTTGACTGGAAGTAAAAGCGTCCTTCTCTGAATGCCCTAGAATTAATCAGTTTGAGCCAATGAATACATGTAACTAATAGGATCACCATTTGTTTGATAGACTTTCATAAATTTGACCAATTATAAGAATCACCTGGTAGGTTTGACTAATACTCAAGTACCCAATCTAAAACCCAGTTGAATAAAAGTCTGTAGAGGAGCATCTTGGAAGCTCCATTTTTAAAGTCATAGGAAAATCTTTTGATTAATGAAGTTTTAGAATTGCTTTTACTTGCTCACCAGTATGAAGAAATTATTCAATATTAAATTAAATTAAATTAAATTAGGTCAATCTTAAAAATTTTATCATTACTTTTTTTTTAATCATGGAAATATTCTTTTGAATTTTTTGGTTGATGTTTGATTTTTTTTGCACTTAAGATGTAAAATGAGATAATGGGTAAACTGTTTTTCTTAAGAGCACATTATTATAACTATTTTTTAAATTACACATTGACCAATTCAGCAAAATATATGAGGAATAAAAATTCTATTTGGTTATATATGTTAGATAGAACAGTAAATCTTCACCAGCAGCACACACTATAGGTTTGAAACTGGAGTAGATTTCTTCTATATAATTTCAAGAACTATATATGTATTTTATTATTGTGGAATGGGAAAAGGCTATACTTTTAATTTATTTTTTTCTTTGATTTAATAATCTGTAAGTTGAATATATGCAAATTAAAGTATCCTTAAATAAGTGTAATTAACTTTTAATTTTATTGTCATGTGTAGAAAGTAGGCATTCATATTATTATTTTTAGATTTTGATTTTAAAAGTGAGGAGGAGGAGAGTGGCCTAAGATTTGGAATTTTAATGCATGTTCCCTGCACCTTTGAAAATAAGATATACTCTTTGTATTGGGATACAGAACTTAAAATAGCTACAATAGTTATTTTATTATGTTTCCTAGCCAGTATTCTAACTGTATTTTTTTCTGAATTTTTATCCAACTGATCTGTCTTAGATGGAGAGCAGTGTGTTTTTCTATTTTTACTGTGCTTCTACCTCTTTTTCTCTTGAATTTCCTGCAGTATTTATCCTATGAAAATTGTTTGGAGGTACAACATATGGATCATTGTTTTAGCTTTTAGATTTTAAATAAATTGTAGACTTTGGTATTATAAACTGCCTCTTTTTACTCCTTTTTGATATATTTTGGTAAGAGTTGGTGTATCAGATTTACAGGAGGAAAGTAAAGTTTCAGTCTTGACATGTTTATATTGGCCTGACTTTTAAACACGAAAGTAGTGAAATCAGATAACAAGCTAGGTTTGTGAGTCAGAAATACAGAGGAGAGATATGAAATGGAAAATGTACATTCAGAAATTGTAGAGTATTTCAAGCAGGTCTTGAATAAGAGAACCTAGACTGAAAGTGTAGTTAAAGGTCAGAAAAGAAGATCCAATAAAGAAGACTAAAAAGGGTGGACATTAGGAATAAATCCAGGAGAATGGTGAAATCCCAGAAGTGAAGAAAATGCTTTTGAAGATAACTGGTTACTGTACTGCATTTGTTCACATTTTAGTTCAGGTATGATTATATTCACATTTTCTACAATATTCTCTTTATTATCCTCTCAATTTTTTTCTTAAAATGTATCTAACTTAAAATTATATATCTAGTTATAAAGTTAAAAGTTGAAATGTCAATAATGTATGTTATATACTCCCACACATTTAACTAATTGTACTTCTGTTGATGATAGCCCATTAAGCAAACTTTAAAAATGAAGATAATTTCTCCCACTAATTAGCGTCCATGAAAGAGTAGTTTCTTTTTGTGATTCAGATTTAGTGAGGTACACTGGGATGAGAAATAAAAGATTAATCAAACATCGATGTGGAGTCTCATTGCTAGATCCTATATACTGGTCTTACTCCTTTTTTAACAGCATCATCCTTGCATACCTGAGATTTTCTGACGTGTGGCCACAGTGGGTAAACTAACAAGATTCTACATTATTGTGGTCCAGAGAAGGCTGCACAGATTTCCTTCTCAGCTCTCAAATCGATCTGGGTGACTTTCCAACAATGTATAGGTGGAAACTCAACAAAACTAAAGGATTTTAGTTTGGGATTTAGTTTTGGCACAAGAATTTAATGGGGTCTGCATTTAAAGAATACAAGAAAAAAAATTAGTTCAACTTATTTTTTCCCTTCCTTACCTGTTTGAAGCTGTGAGTCTCTGCAAATATTGAAGACTGCTAGTGTGCTCCTAATAGAGAGAACTGGATGACTAGTGTAGATAAGCTTATTTGTTGGCAGAATCCTTGTAGTGTAGTGGACAAGGTCTATGGGATAAGAGTTATTGTACGCAGAAAGACAGAGTAGTCTGTGAGGTTCACCCCTCCCAAATGCCATTCTCTTAATGTGGCGCTATCTTTGGCCATTCTCATTTTCTAGACTTTCCATTTTTCATTTATAGGTTAATTCTCATTCTCAAATCAGATTCTCTACAATGATGTATCTATCAAATCACCAAAGGAAATTTAGCCTATCTGCCCTCTAAAAATTATCTGAAAATAGTATTCTTTTCTTTTCTTTTCTCTCTTTTTTTGCCTGATTCATAGCTTTATAACATAAACCTCAACTCCCCAAATCTTTCATCAATTTGTTCTAACCATGTTTCGTCTTCCTGCCAGTAAGAAGTACTTGAAATAACAAATATCTCTACCCTGTCTACTTGTACAAGGTAGAAGAAATATATCTAAGCTTAGATCAAAGAATTATTTGGACATTTAAATAACAGGCCTTTTAGACATTGACTTATAATTCCAAACTAAAAACCATGACAGAAGACACTTTCAAAACATCTGTGGTTCTTGAACTGACATTAGGTTTTCTAATATCCACTTCATAAAGTTTCATCCCCGGCATCACATTTTCACAGGAGGGATATGGAAGGAAGAAGTGGGTGGGTGTTGGGAACCAAGCACACACATTTGTTTGTTTGGTTTCTGTCTTTTTCTATGAGTCAAGAAACAGGATCACTAGGGAATGAGTAATTTATTTTGAATGGAAGTGCAAATGAATTATAAAGGTTAAAGGTAATATTCTTTTCTCATAAAGAGCTATTATCTGCCTCTGAACTCATCTGAAAGAGCAACACTTCAATTTTGTACTGTTTACTAATGTATTTAATGGGGGTGGGGGGAGGGTGGTGGCAGAATAAAACTCTCCAGCTTGGTTAGATTTTCTTGCTGTGACTTAAATAAGGGAAAGATGGATTTTTGTGTATAACATATGGAAAGATACCTGCTGTATCTGCAAGAAACAAACCATAAAACCTTCTTAATAGGTTTCCTACAATCCCCACTTTTTTAATTGGAAATCATTTATTGAAAATCTCTGAAACAGTGATTGCTTGCTGTTAAATCATTTGGGGAACTTTCACAGAAGTCTTGGTTCTATTCCCAGAGATGATATGCAACTGTGCTGGTTGGTGGATTGGTGTCATTCTCATGCACCCTGAAGTTGAGAACCTCTGCTTCAGAACGTGTTGTTGCATGTCCTCTCCTCATTTCCCATCCAGCCAGCTGAGAAGTTATAAGATGCTTCATGCTTTGAGCCACTGCATTTGTCTCATTTGCCTTCAGCTGAAAGAGAAGACTAATTGCATTCTTGAGAACCCGGTGGAAAGTGAATGCTGAAGTCAAGATTCTGCAACTCACAACATTAATGGTTAGCATGAATTCTGAGTCCATTACTGGCCACCCCCCCCACACACACACATAATACACTACACACATATATGTGATAAATGCTTTAAATGGACAATATCCTACTAGCAAAGAAAAAATATTAGTTAAGAGACAGAAAAGTAGAAACAAATCTTGAAATAGGGTGTCTCACATCTCCCTTTCAACTTACGTTGAATGTAGATATATTTATGTTTCTATAAACCTTCCAAAGAAACATGGTGATGAATAGTTAAAATAAGAGAGAAGTAGGTTTCCAGAAAGAGTAGAGGCCATAATGGCCCCTTGAATACCTGACAGGCTCCTCCCAGTAGTAATAAATTTGGAATGTGCAAGATCATTAGAGGGTAAATTAATTGGTCAGGCTTTTTCCTTCATTAGCCTCTATGACCAACACCTGAGGTATTGTGCCTACCCCATGATTGCATATGCCTGGGCCAATGGGGTGTTCACATGTGTGAGTGGGCTCACCTAAGCCTGCAATGAAAGGCTAAAAGGACAGTGACATCCTGGGGTGAGAGAGCACAAGAGAGGACACCGGGGAAGAGACAGGTGAGCAGGTCAAGGGGAATGTGAAGAAAATGCCAGAGAGAGAAAGAGGCCAGAGAAAGAGCATGAAGATTCCTGGGGGAGCTGAGGATCTGGGGTCTCACTTGCCTCTCGGTGTCCCCCACTCCCTCCACCTTTGGTCCTGCCCTGCCTGGTGTGTATGTATGCTGCCAATAAAGAACCTACCCAGATTGGCCTATCTGTGCACTACAATTACCATCAAGAACAGGATGGTTACAGTACAGCCATGCCCAGTGATTTGCGCTTGTCTTACTCACCAAGCTTCACTAGCTAGGAAAAACTGTCACTCTCAGGAGATGGTTTCATCACTGAGCTCAGACTGACCTAGATCGTTAATTTGGAAAGTCTCTAAAACACACAAGACAGACATCATACCATTAATTCAACCCAATTAAAACTGACAGAAAATGAAAGAAAGCAGAAAATCAGTCCAGTTCTCTGCCTTCTGTTTCCTCTCCAAGCGAAGCTCCCCACCGAGTCTTTCTGAGGAAGCCCTCAGGTTCCTCATGACGCAGCTGGAAGAACAGATTTGAGAACAGATTTCACTTAAGAACACATTTCCCATGCAACATAAGCAACATAAGTCTTTGTGTTTGAACTTTCCTGGTGTGGAGTGCTAGGCACTCATCCGGGTCCCTCAAATCTGCTGCCCTTGGGTGCCATCACAAATCACGGAGGCAATTTGGCATTGAAGGTCCTTGAAACATTCTAAACAGTTCCTTATCTTGATCATGATGTCCTGTGTGTCTTATGAGCTGTTTTAAGGATTAATTTTTTAAAATAGAGTGTGATATTAATTTGTAAATTTCAAGCATTGTTCAAGCATAAGCATATGGAATTCTGAGATGTAGTATGTTGCCTTGATTCTCCTGGGCTAGAGTGAAAACAGCTGCAGTCACAGACAGGTCTGTTCTCTCATCTTGACTCTGCAATTGAGTAAGTCATTTCATTTTCCTGGACTCCAGTTTTCTCATTTTCAAACGTGGAAGCACTTATACCAAACTTACTGTGAAAGTTTAATAACCAGAAGTCCCTTCTTAGCCTATTGCCTGGTATTGTGAACACCAGATAAATGTGCATCAGATTCAAAAGCCTTTATTTTAAAAAGAGTCACATCATTTCTCCTTAGTATGGATTTTACATCACAGAACTGCACTGTAGCAAATATATTACCAATTGTCTCACCTGAAAAATGGTGCTATATAAATGCAAATTTACTCACCACAATCACACATACTCATCAGTATATGCCTCCTCACATCTTTCTTTCTTAAAAGCTATTACATCTACTTCTTGGCTCTGTACAAGAACTGCCCTTAGAACTTAATGAGTAAAATTATTCATTTCTGAGCTTTTTCTATCTAAAAGAGAAAAAGTTCATTTGGTCAAAGGTGATTTGATGAAAGTTTGCAGTTAGACTAAAATATAGAAATTTTGTATTCAGTTCCTGAAGACTAAGAGAACATTGCTGTTTTTTCTCTTAAATTGTTTTTAATATTATATATATTCTATCCTACATGTCATTGCCATATTTCCTATATCTCACTGACAATAGAACATATTTGAAAAACCTAGTAGAAGAGCACAAATACCAGGAAAGACCATCCTGTTATCTAGCTCTTTTATTTGTTTGATGACTATTTTGCAGTCGTGAATTATGTGAAATATGAATCTTGCCAAATTTTTATGTTTTGTCACTTCCAATAAGAAATTAGATCTTACATCTGTTTCTGTTTTGAGAATACATCACTTTTTTTTTAACAGACATGTAAAAATCAAAAACCAAAGACATCAGAAATATGTGTAAAAAACCCTTACTATACTATAGTTGGGAATGGAAGGGGTTGGGGGGGAGTATATTTATGGCGGGTTCTTGACCCAGCAGAAGTTTAACTAATCCCAGTGTACCCCCCCTTCAGAACTTCTTGGTTGTAATAGCACCAAACCTGTCCCACATGAGAAACTCATTAACTCTTCTGAAAGAGAAGGAACTTATTTAACAAGTTACTAATTCATGCCACTAAAATAATGTGATTCTAATTCAATTAAAATCGGTGACCATTTACTGAAAGCTTAGTTCATTAGTTTCACTTGGAAGGAGAGAGAATTCTTATCTGAGCCCACATAGTTACACGGGCTGAACTGATGAGATGGACAAGATTTGGTGTAATTCATAATATCTAATGAACAACTCAAGAGATCATAATAAACCTAAAATTGAGGAAACAGCACATGAGATGCCATACACTAAAGCAGCTACAAGAAAAATTGCCATAAGAAACAGGCAGAACGCCAGTAACATATAGGGAAGTAGTGCACTTTCTTGGCATCTTTAAATTGATCACTAGAATAGTGTCACTAAAAAGGACAAAAATGTATTCATTCACCATTTTTAGAAGAGGGGAGCATCAGAGTTACTTGTAGCTTTTAAAATACAAATTTTAAAGGTACGTAGGTGGAAGCTGGAGGAGGTATGTCTCCTTTATAGGTAAGTGGAACATGAAGGTGGTATGTCTCCCCTATACGTAAGTGAAGGATGGAGGAATGAAATGTGCTTTTGGTCAAACTCCTTAAGTGAAGTTAACACCTTTTCCTGTCTTACCCACCTCCTAAGGCCTGTTTGACTAAATACTGTAGAATATTTATGCAATTGCGCTTGGTTCTATTTGGGTCCACAATTTAGAATATTGTGCTATATCCAATCTCAGTCTTTTGAAAAAGAGCAAATAAAATGATTCAAAATTATTTGAAGTTGAATTTTGTTTTCAAAAATAAGACACTAGATATTAACTGTTTTGTTAACTTATCTATTCCTCAAAACATCTTAACTATTGAAATCAGAAAGAATCAATTTATCAAATTCGCACCAGAGAGACTCAAACCTGTATTTGAGGGTGTATCCATCTGACCCATTGTGCACATGTGGGTGCTGTGTAGGAAACTGGTCCTTATAAGTCTTACTAGAGTGGGGAGAGCTGTCATATAGCTGATGCTCTAGCACTGGCGTCTGCTTACTAAGTTGCCAGAAGGTCTGCAGTGACCTGTATGGAAGTTCTATTCATTTATTTTCACTTTACCTTCTTCCACAATGAACTTGAAGTGGTTTACAAAGTGATCACACAAGTAGAAATAGCAGAATTCTTCAAGTGGACTTTTATGAAATAATACAGAAAGGGATAGAGATTAATCTTCTAAGCTTCTAGATAATTAGTTAATGGAATTGTGTAAACAATTTCCATCTGAACTACCTAGCAATCAAGATAACAAGAAACTTGAGGGAATGGAGAGTTCTCTTGTCCAGAAGAATTAGTAAAAGGAAAGACACTGAACTCTACAAAACATTCATAAATTAGGCATTTTACAGATACCACATGAAATAACAGAAGATGTCTTCTATCATAGTTTAATAAATGTGTTCCAATCAAATGCTTCTATTGCATCTTTCTATGGAAATGGAAGCAGTAACATTTATATTTTAACTCAGCAAACTTATGAGGATAAAAGATCAATGTGATTCTAGCTGTAAATACCTCTGGGGATTCCTGATTTTTAGATCACAACATGTTTGGGCCTATATCAGGTCTGAGTTGTTCTGGAAGAATAGGCTAACAGGTATGTAGTAATTTTCTAAACAATAGGAATGTGATATTATAGCTCCATTTATTTTTAAATGATGCTTTTATTATAGGAAAAGTATGTAAACACTGTTGTTAATTAGAAAAAAAACAAACAAAAAACCTGCAATGTTGCTACCAAGTAATTTCCCACTATAAATTCTTGGGCATGTCTTTCCAGATATTTATCTGTTTGGTTCCCTCCCTCCCTCCCTCCCTCTCTCCCTCCCTCCC
>PVHY01008910.1:28369-59105 GCA_004024945.1 Uropsilus gracilis | reverse complement strand
ATTTTTTAATTACTGCAAAAGAAACATGTAAGTAAAAATCTGATTACTTTAACATTGTCTAAAACCTTTCTCAATATTGTCTAAAGTCCTTTTCCAGATTGCCTAAAAATCTTGAGTCTCTCAGGTGTGATCATCTCACCAATGTCCAGTCATTCAGAGTTCATCTCCAGATGCTGAAAGACATCTTCCTTTGGCTGCTTCTTTGACGTGCTCCTCCTTGTCTTGCATGCGGTCTTCTCCTTGTCCTCCAGGTAGTTAAAAGAAACTTCTTTTTTAGGCCTGACTTTCCAATGGCCTCTCCCAGACACAAGTTAAACAAGCAAAACAAATTCCAACACGGAGTTTAAATATCCAAACTCTTTTTTTTTTTTTTTCCCTGAGACTAGGTCTTGCTATTTTTGCCCATGGAACCGCAGGCTCTCATTGCCCGGGGTACCACAGACTCAGGCAATCCCAGCCTCAGCTTCCCAGGTGGCTGGGATTACAGGCACGCACCACCACGCCCAGCTATTTTTTTTGGAACTAGGTCTCACTACAGGCCCCAGGCGAGACTCGAACCGTGATCCCTAGCCCCGGCCACTTCATAGGCTGAAGCTTACAAGCACGAGCCACCGTGCCTGGCCTTAAATATCCAAACTCTTTAACTGTCTTTTAGCCTAGGTCAGCCAAGGCTGTAGGCACCAGGTCTTGACCACAAGGCCAAGCTCACATCTAAAATTTTTATTTTACAAAATGGCAAAACCAAACCTGAATCTGAATTTCCATTTTTTTCTTCTCTGTTTCAAACCTCTTTATATATTTTTTCTGTCCCCCCTCAGGGAGGGTAGCGCCCCCTATCAATTTAACACGGGGAGGGGGGAGGGGGGAGGGTGTAGCGCCCCCTATCAGTGAGACCTAGTTCCAAAAAAATATAGCTGGGTCTGGTGGCATGTGCCTGTAAGCTACCTGAAGCTGAGGCTGGGGATGACTTGAGTCTGTGGTACCCTGGGCAACGTGAGCCTGCAGTTCCACTGGCAAAAATAGTGAGACCTAGTCTCAAATAAATAAATAAATAAAAATTAAGAAAAAAAAAAGAACTGACTCCACAAATGATTGTCATTGCCATATAAGAGTAAAAATTGATAATGACCAAGAAAAAAAAAAAAAGAAAGTAGTAACAACTAACTGGTTTAAAGATTGAGACTGTCCATCTTCAGAGCTGCCAGGTTTCTGAAATCATCTCTTGATGTGACAGTAAACCATCCTCTGGTTCTATTTCTCCCTTTCTCCTCTCCACTTTTTCTCTCCATCTATCTTGATCTTTTCTCTCTCTCTATTCTTTGTCTTTTTACCTGAATTAGCCATGATTGTTTTCTGTTGCTTAACACTAGGAAACTCTAATAGGACACAAAGTCTCCCGTCATTGACTTGTGAGATTACAAATGTTTCATGCCAGTTTCTAAGAATTTCCACTTTCTTGGCCAACTTTTTGTAATTGTTATAAATTACCACTTCCCTACAAATATTGTTGGCTGCTGCAAAAATGACTTTTTCGTTAATTTCCTCCTCTTTTCCCATTTTCTGTTTTTGTTCTTATTCAAGTTCCTCTTTCTAAAACACCCTCTTTTTCGTGTTGAATTTTAACCCTGACCTCTCTAGAATAATCATTCTTTTGCCCTTTAGAGTGCTTTCTTTCTTTCTTTCTTTCTTTCTTTCTTTCTTTCTTTCTTTCTTTCTTTCTTTCTTTCTTTCTTTCTTTCTTTCTTTCTTTCTTTCCTTTCTTTCTTTCTTTCTGAGACTTGGTCTGGCTATTTTTGCCTGTGGACCCGCAGGCTCACTTTGCCCGGGGTATTATAGACTCAAGCAATCCCCAGCCTCAGCTTCCCAGGTAGCTAGGATTACAGGCACATGTCACCATGCCCAGCTATTTTTTTGGGACTAGGTCTCCCTACCATGATCCCTGGCCCCAGCCGAGGCTTCCTAGGCTGCTGCTTACAAGCATGCGTCACCATGCCCAGCCCTCCTTGAGGCATTTTGAATTCATCTCCCTAAACACAGTATTTTTCTCCCCCTCTAGTAGAGGCCACTGTCCTAAATTTTGTACTAATCATTCTTCTGCATTTCATTTAGTTTTGCATTATACATGTGTCTCTCAAAACAAATATTGTATAGTTTTGCTTTATTTGTAATCCTGCTGCTTATATTCCTAAATAGTTTTTTCTGCTCAAAATTTAAGATACATCTCAGTTGATTTAGATAGCTATAGTACATATATTTTCACTGCTCTGTAATATTCCATTATTTGAATCTACCACACTTAATTTTATTATTCAACTGTTGATGGATATTTAGCTTGATGCCAGATTTTTTAATTTCTTTTTTATTTTATTTATTTAATTTTTTTTTTTTTTTTTGAAGACAAGGTCTCGCTATTTTTGCCCATGGAACCACAGGCCCATGGAACTACAGGCTCATGGAACCACAGACTGAAGTAACCCCTATCCTCAGCTTCCCAGGTAGCTGGGATTACAGGCACACACCACCACTCCCAGCTATTTTTTGGGACTAGGTCTCGCTGTGTTGCACTGAGCAGGGCCCTGAGCGGGACTCAAACCGTGATCCCTAGCCCCAGCCGCTTCATAGGCTGAAGCTTACAGGCACGAGCCACCAGGCCCAGCTCTATTTTTCTTTTTTAAATTGATTGCACATACATATTTTACATCATTGTCTACCTTGAGGTTGAAACCTTGTCACCTACCTTATCACCCATGAACCATCATCTTAATATCTTGTGCCCATCCCTCCCCTGGTCTTACCCCTCCCCGCCCCCCCCGATTTTTTTTTTTTTAATGTCACTGATTTTTTAACTTTAAAATAGGTGGGTTATTGCCAGTGGAAAATACAGCTTAAACTTCTAAAAAAGAAGATAAGCTCCAACATAATACCTATAATATAACAAGGTTCAACAAATTCTGTTTTTGTCTGTTACAATTATAATACCATTTGGAATTTCAAACTTCACTGGGATCTCAAATTTTAGTATTCTTAATTCACATCTTCTGCCTCTTGAAATTATATCCCAGTAATTCATTTTGTGAATTGACATTTCCCTAAATTTGTCTCAGTAACAGTCCCTAGATGTTACCCTATCCTTATAATCTAGACTAAAGATACTAAATGTAGCCATTTAAACTACAGTAAGACAGACTTCGAGATTTCAGATGGTAAGAACTTGCAGGAAAGTTAATCTTGAGTGGAATCTGGGCCAGTTTCATCGGGACAAAAAAGGAGCTGAGTACTGTGCTAACTAATCCAGGACATTCAGTCACTTTAACACATTAGTTTATTTACCGAAGTACCTACTATCAAAGTTTTATTTTTTTAATTTTTTTAATACTTCAATGCTCCTTGCCTTCAAGGAACACCCACCTTCAGCATGAGAAATGCTGGATATTTGAGGTAGGCATAATAACAGGTTTTATGGATGTCTTTTCAACTGAAAACTACTAAGTGAAATAAAATGGCATTTGACAGCCAAGAGAGGATATGACTAATTTGGAAAAAGGCAGAATAATCAAAAGAGAAAAATTTAAAAACATGATTTGTGTGGAGGGGTGGGAGAAGCAAAGTAAACTTTTTTTTTTTTTTTGGTACTAGGTCTTGCTATTTTTGCCTGTGGAACCGCAGGCTCATGTTGCCCAGGGTACCATGGACTCAAGCAATGCCCAGCCTCAGCTTTCCAGGTAGCTGGGATTACAGGCACATGCCATCACGCCCAGCTATATATTTTTGGAACTAGGTCTTGCTCTGTGCCCCCAGCGGGACTTGAACCGCAATCCCTGGTCCCCGGCATGGCTTTCTAGGCTGCCGCTTACAGGCACACACCATCATGCCAAGCCTCGGAGTAACATTTAGAGGATTATTATCCTGTAGCTGTGTTAGTAAACAAATACATAATTGTGAACATTAACTATTTCCCTGTATTGAGTTTACTTTGTAGAATACCTAAACAGGATGGCATTGATCAGCTCCAACTAATTTTTGCATTTCAAGAATGTGTGGCCTACTGTTGCCAGATTATATTTTTCAATTGAAGTATCATCATTTTACATCTTTGATAGTGTTTTGACTGCATAGTGTTTCCCCTCTTTGGTGTAGTCACTGTAGCACTGCTACCATCAAAGCACCTGTAGTTCTCCATTACCAAAATTTTCAAACATTTCAAGTGGAACCTATGTCTTAGGTGATATTAGCTCAGAATTTAAATACAAACCAAAACAAAACTGAAAATACCTGTTTGAGATTCTCTAGGTTACAAATGATTTGTCAGTGGTGAAAGTCTGAATGAGCTCATGGTTTTGAAATAATACTATGTCCAAGAGTAAAACCTGCTCAACTTGATTTTTAAAGCTGTGATGCTGTGGAAGCACAAACATAGTTAATGCAGTTTTCAGTGATCTGGAATGACAGTCTAGAGTGTCAGGGTGTATTCCTTCACCACTCTAAACAAAGTACTTGGGTACACAGTTCTAATATTACATTTCTATATTTATGGTGGGCAGGGCATGTTTAGTAAGCATGAAAACAGAGCAATAGAAATTGTTCTCACCATGTGAATGGAACACATAAGAAAACAGAGCAATAGAAATTGTTCTCACCATGTGAATGGAACACATAAAAGGAGTTGTCTGTTTTCAAATGTGGTTTCTACTAATAGCAATGGTTTTAGAAATTCTTTAATCCCTAGAACCCTCCTCCCCATTTTGTCAGATCAATTCATTCCCTATATTCTGGTAAGACTGAGTTCCTCCATATATTCAACTTGGTTAGTGCTTCAGTCTGCATTATGATCTCCATCTCAGCTTTAGTTTAGTACTTATTCACAGTTCAGTATAACTCCAAATGCACCTTACTTACATTGATCTTAACCTCATGAATTCACCTTCAGAGTTTATGGTCTATTTTATTCATCTCAATTTTTTAAATTTTATACTGTCATTTAAATGTATCATATATATGTATGTACATATGTATGATATATATATATCTAATCTAGCAGAACTAGAATACACATTTTTGAGGGCATGGACTGAAAATTATTTATCCATTTATCCATTTATCCATCTATCTGTCTGTCTATCTATCTATCTATCTATCTATCTATCTATCTATCTATCTATCTATCTATCTATTTATTTTTGAGGCAAGGTCTCGCTATTTTTGCCTGTTGGAACTGTAGGCTCACATTGCCTGGGTACCACAGGCTCAATCAATCCCCAGCCTCAGCTTCCCAGGTAGCTGGGATTATAGGCGCACACTACCACACCTAGAACTCTCTCTCTCTCTCTCTATATATATATATGTATACATTTTTTTTTTTTGAGACTAGGTCTCGCTATTTTTGTCGGTGGAACCGCAAGCTCACGTTGCCCGGGGTACCACGAACTCAAGCAATCCCCAGCTTCAGCTTCCCAGGTAGCTGGGATTACAGGCGCGCAACACCACGCCCAGCTATTTTTTTGGAACTAGGTCTCACTACATGCCCCAGGTGGGACTCGAACCACGATCCCTAGCCCCCACCGCTTCATAGGCTGAAGCTTACAGGCATGAACCACCGTGCCTGGCCCAGCTATATTTTTTGGAACTAGGTATTGCTCCGTGCCCCTGGCGGGACTCTAACCCGATCTCTGGCCCCGGCTGTGGCTTCCTAGGCTGCTGCTTACAGGCATGTGCCACCATGCCCGGCCCATGGACTGAAATTTATACCCATAATCTCCAAGATCACGTTCAGGTTCAATGATATAGTTGCAGTCACAGTAATTATTTATTACTGCAAAAGGATACAAGCCATATTAGTGGGCTGGGGCCAGGAATCGAGGTTTGATTCCTGCCAGGGGCACGTAGTGAGACCTAGTGCCCCCAAAATAGCTGGCCTGTAATCCCAGCTACCTGGGAAGCTGAGGCTGGGGATTACTTGAGTCTGTGGTACCCCGGGCAACGTGAGCCTGCAGTTCCACAGGCAAAAATAGTGAGATCTAGTTTCAAAAAAAAAAAAAAAAAACACACCAAACATATTAGTGAGGACAATAGACTGGAGACCAGGTATTAACTTCCAAGAGTCATATAGTGGAGTCACACAGGACACAATTTCCTCAGCAATATGTTCTGACAATATATGTGTATATACCAGGGACACATAAGAAATTCAGTGCTGGGGTTTTTATTGTGGCAGGTCTGTAGGCATCCTCTGTTTAGCACATACCAAAATTCTAAACTCCTACAAGGAAAACAGGTGCCTAACATGAACCACATTGTTTGCACAAACAGTTTAGACACAATGAGACACAATGGTTTTCATCATTTAGAGGAAATCTTATATCAGTCTAGGGAACTATTTATCATTCAAACTTTCAGATACCAGCCAACCATGCAAGCAGGTTTTCTAAGGTTATGAGTTATAGGCCTGCTGTTAACTCTTTTCTGCATATTCACCGTAAATGCTAGGATCAAGATTTTTCTTTTAATACTGTTAGGTTCATTACATGAATATTCTTCCTGATCATTGCATATGTTACATACAATAAATAATGGCTTTTTTTTTGAGACTAGGTCTTGCTATTTTTGCCTGTGGAACCGCAGGCTCATGTTGCCCGGGGTACCACAGACTCAGGTAATCCCCAGCATCAACTTCCCAGGTAGCTGGGATTACAGGTGTGCATCACCACACCCAGCTATATTATTTTTGGAACTAGGTCTCACTACGTACCCCGGCGGGACTTGAATCTTGATCCCTGGCCCAGGCCGCGGCTTCCTAGGCTGTCACTTACAGGCATGTGCCACCGTGCCTGGCCAGCATATTTTTGAATTAGGAAAATTATCTAAATGTTTTTACCCTTAAAGCCGGGGACGGTGGCTCGTGCCTGTAAGCTTCAGCCTATGAATCATCTGGGGCTAGGGATCGTGATTTGAGTCCCGCTTGGAGCAACACAGCAAGACCTAGTCCCAAAAAATAGCTGGGCGTGGTGGTGCACGCCTGTAATCCCAGCTACTTAGGAAGCTGAGGCTAGGGATTGCTTGAGTATGTGATACCCTGGGCAATATGAGCCTGCAGTTCCATGGACAAAAATTATGAGACCTAGTATCAAAAAAAAATTTTTTTTACCCTTAAAACAAATTCACGTTTTTAGGTAAAATTCATTATACAGTAAACACATTTACACATATGTGTGATGAAATTACATCCTTTATTTCACCAAACAGTTTCCCATAATTTATTTGATAAAGTAGAACAGAAACAACAAAAAAAGGCAGAACATGTATTTTATAATAATGTAGTCAGGCATATATAAAATAGTGTTTCACTTCATATCTATATAAGTTGACAACATACAAATCAGTTTCATTCTATCTTATTTGAATCTATATAAAGTAAGAATTAATTTTTATATTTGCTTTTGTTATTGAAGAATTTTTTTGAGTGCAGACTAATTTATTAGTAAACAAAGTGATTTCCTAATTACTACAGAAAAAACATGTAAGCAAAACTCAGATTACTTTAACATTGTACAAAACCTGGCCGGGCATGGTGGCTCGTGCCTGTGAGCTTCGTGCTACAAAGAGGCTGGGGCTAGGCATCATGGTTCGAGTCCCACCTGGGGCCCGTAGTGAGACCTAGTTCCAAAAAAATAGCTGGGTGTTGTGGCATGCACCTGTAATCCCAGCTACCTGGGAAGCTGAGGCTGGGGATTGCTTGAGTCTGTGGTAGCCCAGGCAACAAGACCCTGCGGTTCCACAGGCAAAAATAGCGAGACCTAGTCTCAAAAAACAAAAACAAAAACATTGTACAAAACCTTTCTCAACATTGTCCAAAGTCCTTTCCCACATTGCCTAAAAATCCTGTCTTTCAGTCCTGATCATCTCACCAAAATCAGCCAGAGTTCTTCTCCAGATGCTTGAAGACCTCTTCCTTTGGTGCACTCCTTTAGCGTGCTCCAGCTCCTCCATGACATCTTCTTCTTGTCATCCTCCTCCAGGTAGTAGAAGAAACTTCATGGTACTGGACCCAGCAAAGTTCACTTTCTTCTCAGGCCTGACTTTCGCATGGCCTCTTCCAGACACAAGTCACACTCAGCAAAACAAACTCCAACATGGAGTTCAAATCTGAAAACTCCTCAACTCCCTTTTAGCACACATGCTGCTAGCCTGGACCAGTCAAAGACTGCAGACCCTAGGCCTTGGCCACATGTCCAAGCTCATGGCTCACATTTTCATCCCACAAAATGGCTGATCTGCATCCCAAATCAGAATTCAAATCTCCATCGAATCCCTTCTCTCTCCGAATTGGTGAAGAATTTTAATACCAGTATCACATATGGAAAAACATGAAGCTTAGAAAAGTTAAAGGTATTCATGATAAATAATTGAAGGAATCAGATTTTCATATTTATCTAATCCCAAAGCAAATGTTTTCCTGCTATAAGTATTGTATAATTCCTAAGTAGGTGCTGCCTGTCTACTAGGTTATTATTTTATAAATGACATTTATACAAGTTTATAAAAAGGGTGTCAAGTACAGAATTTCTTTATTCTAGATTCTAGAATTCTAGTTCTAGAACCTATAATTACTATCTCCCTAAAACACCAAGAAGACAGGAGGTCTAGAGAGTAGTACTTTGGTGTATGCACTCACTTTCCATTTAAATTATTTTCTTTTGAAACTGTATTTATTAAACATTTACCAAGTATAAGAAACAAAGATGAATATAATAAGATTTTTGCTACTGAAGAACTCAAAAATCTTATTTAACCATAAACAAGATATAAGGCAAAATGAGGTGAGCACTGTAATGAAGGACATAATCAGAGCAGATGAGAGTAGTTCTGACAAAACTTGGGAGTATAAGTCGAAGAGTTAAGTGGCCTTATTTTTATATTTATCCTTCTCTAAGCATACACATTTTGGCAAATTTGAATCATAGTCCTTGTTCCCAGGACTTACAAAACTCAGCATTCTGGCCGGGCATGGTGGTGCATGCCTGTAAGTGGCAGCCTAGGAAGCCATGGCCGGATCCAGGGATAGCAGTTCAGAGTCCTCCCGGGGCATGTAGTGAGACCTAGTTCGAAAAAAATGTAGCTAGGCATGGTAGTGCATGCCTGTAATCCCAGATACTTATGAAACTGAGACTGGGGATGGATTGCTTGAGTCTGTGGTACCCTGGGAAATGTGAGCCTGTGGTTCCATAGGCAAAATTAGGGAGACCTGGTCTCAAAAAAAGCAAAAACAAACAAAATAAACAAGCAAACAGAAAAACCTCAGTATTCTATAGTACCTTCTATTAACTGTATTTTCACTACTTTTTTTTTTTTTTTTGCTATTTCATTGTATTATTTCCAGCTACCTTTTTTGTTTTTGTCCATCTATTTGCAGCTATGGCATGTTCTCTGAAACTTCCAATGAATACATTTTGAATGTGAAACCTTTAGTGAAACTTTTCTGTAACCCACATTAGTAACTCTCCAGAATGAGAGAAACCTGATAGTCAACTGTTCAGTGCTGTTTCCTTCAGTAAACACTTTCTTTATTGGTGTCAGCTTGTGTAGGAATATCTAATTTTCACTATGAATGAATTCAATTCAACATGTATTTTGCACCTATGATATACCAGATACTATGTGAAGTATAAAGATATGAGACAAAGTCTCTATCCTGAAGGAGTTCATGGTTCAGAAAATGTAAGTTAAGGCCGGGTATGGTGGCATGTGCATGAAATCCCAGTTACCTGGGAGGCTGAGGCTGGGGATTACTTGAGTCCATGGGTTGAAGACAACCTTGGGCAACATAGTGAGACCTAGTCTCTTAGAAAAAAAAAAAAGAAGAAAATGTAAGTTAACAGCTCTGTTACTTTCTGGAATTTGCAAATATTTATTGTGCACTATGTACTGGAAAGTTTAATAAAACAACAGTGCACTTTAGTATTCAATTTGCAAGTTTTCCCAGTTTCTTTGCTCATACTGATAGGGTTCCCCCCCCATTGTCTCCTGTTTAAGATTGCAGATTTTAAGGACAGGTATGCTAAAATGGGAGAATGACCTTAGCTGGAATTTTCCTTTAGGGGGATGCAGGGGGAGAAAAAAGTAAAATGGTTAAGGTGAAACAGGTTTTTTGGAAGGCGGAAAATCAGGGTATATAAAGGGTGTGCAAACAAAGAGAAGGATTGGATTCAGGTTGGAGATTGGAATATGGAGACTGGATAGAGAGGTTCAGTGGAGGAGAGATGGGAATTGGCCATCTTGTAAAGATGTGAGCCATGTGAGCTTGGCCATGTGGCCACCGAGGGCCTGCAACCCTTGGCTGACCCAGACTGGCAGCATGTGTGCTGAATGCAGTTAAGGAGTTTGCAGATTTAAACTCCATGTTGGAGTTTGTTTTGCTGAGTTTGATTTGTGTATGAAGAGGCCGTGCAAAAGTTAGGCCTCAGAAGAAAGTGAACTTTGCTGGTTCGGCACCATGGAGTTCCTGCTCTCTGAAGGTGACAAGGAGAAGACAGTGTGGAAGACAAGGAGGAGCAAGTCAAGGGAGCAGCCAAAGGAACATGTCTTCGAGCGTCTGGAGATTAACTCTCACTGGACATTGGTGAGATGATCAGGACTGAGAGACTGAGGATTTTGGGGCAATCTGGAAAAGGACTTTGGACAATACTGAGAAAGGTTTTGGACAATGTTGAAGTAATATGAGTCTTAACATGTTTCTTTTGTAGTTATTAGGATAATTAAAAATTACTTTGTTAAAAATAAATTAGTCTGCACTGATAGTCTTGCATTGGTTTGGTATTTTGGCTGAGAAGGCTGGGGATGGTGGTAAAAACCCACGAGTGAAAAGTTTAAACTGTGTTTTAAAGTTTTTCTTTTTAGGTCTAAAAGAGGGAAAGAAAGCAGAGAGAAGCTGGTAGCTGATGTTTGCATATCAATGGTAAAGGTGATCAGTAAAAAAGCTAATAAAGAGTGTGTAGCCTGCTTTGGAGAGAGAAGCAGGCAGATAGGTGTAGCCGGTTAAGTAAAGTCAGAATGTCTTCTTCTTCTACCCACTTTCAATACTTTTCTACCTCAGATAAGCACCTAATCCTAACTTGAATTAACATATGTACTAGTTAATTTCTATATCCTGTTACTATACAGCTACATCTTTGCAGCAATCTTACATGAAAAATCCTCAAAGAGCCGGGCACGGTGGCTCGTGCTTGTAAGCTTCAGCCTATGAAGCGGCCGGGGCCAGGGATCCCGGTTCGAGTCCCGCCTGGGGCCCGTAGTGAGACCTGGTTCCAAAAAAACAGCTGGGCGTGGTGGCGCATGCCTGTAATCCCAGCTACCTGGGAAGCTGAGGCTGGGGATTGCTTGAGTCCGTGGTACCCCGGGCAACGAGAGCCTGCGGTTCCACAGGCAAAAATAGCGAGACCTAGTCAAAAAAAAAAAAAAAAAATCCTCAAAGAAGCTGGGCACAGTGGCACATGCCTGTAAGCTTCAGCCTATGAAGCAGCTGGGGCTAGGGATCGCGGTTCGAGTGTTAGGGGCAACATAGCGAGACCTAGTTCCAAAAAAATAGCTGGGTGTGGGGTGGTGCATGCCTGTAATCCCAGCTACCTGGGAAGCTGAGGCTGGGGATTGCTTGAATCTGCGGTACCCCGGACAACGTGAGCCTACAGTTCCACGGGCAAAAGTAGCGAGACCTAATCTCAAACAACAACAAAAATAACAAAAAACAAAACTCTCAAAGTGCTATAAGGTTGCAGTCACCACAAAACTAATCAAATATACATTATGAAGTAAAATTTTAATAAGTATCCATAAGTTTAGTTACTAAACAAATTTTACTTTAGATTTTTAACCATGCAATTTTTACAGAGTTGCAACATTAAGTGTTAGTCTATCTTTCTTTAAAAAAGTAATGTTACAATAGTAAATAGCTCTATGGTTCTGGAGTTAGGATTTTTTTTTTTTTTTTTTTTTTAGACTAGGTCTCGTTATTTTTGCCTGTGGAACCGCAGGCTCTCGTTGCCCGGGGTACCACAGACTCAAGCAATCCCCAGCCTCAGCTTCCCAGGTAGCTGGGATGACAGGCGTGCACCACCACACCCAGCTATTTTTTTTGGAACTGGGTCTCGCTCCGGGGCCCAGGCGGGACTCGAACCGCGATCCCTAGCCCCGGCCGCTTCATAGGCTGAAGCTTACAAGCACGAGCCACCGTGCCCGGCCTTGGAGTTAGGATTTTAATGGTGTATATTCCATCGTATGATATGCCATAATTTAGTGTCCAACTTCATACGAATCTTTTAAATTCTTATTGCACAGTATAACTACAGTTTGAGTTAAAGGCAAGAAATCATTGTGCAATACTTATATTTAAATAATAAATGAGTTATTGAGATTAAAACAGGTAACGATCCTGTTTGGTATTTACAATTACGCGTAGGCAGAAAATAATCCTTTCTTTTTTTTACAAATACAATAGTATCACGATTTGAAAAGCTGCTTGCATATTGGTAATCTTGATCAAATGTAGTAGCATTACCAAGGCATATTCACAGACTGAAGGACTTAAATAAAAGCTTATCATGATACCGGAAACACTGCTTTTCCCTCCCTTGGCTTTAGAGTGAAACACTGATATTTGTTTGTAGAGTTTTCAGCTTGGGTCTGTCAATTTTCGGAAAGAACCACCTGGCCAGTGAGTGGTTTTGATTCAGCGATAAAGAACTTGAGCAGAGCCTTTCTGGAAGCACGAAGGTCGGCCAGGCCGAAATCCCTGCTGGCTCGACTGGGTTTGTAACTCGGGAGGGGCTCGCCCTGGGTGGGCAGGTTGAGGAACGATTCTCTCGTAGTTCCACCTTGGCCAGGAAACCCGGCGGATTGCAGAGAGCAACACAGGCACCGTGCCGGCCAGAATCCCCGCCCTAGGGGAGCTGGGGAGTTGTGCGCAGGCGCGGCAGTCGTGCGACATCCGTCACTTACGGCCGAAGCGGTTTGTGCTGGGAGTTGGTGGCGCGGTGCAGGGCTCTTAGGATCAAACGGCTTGGGCGCGGGTAATCAGCTCCCTTTCCCCCTTTCCCCACGTCTTCCAGGTTCTTGGGACTACCGCCGAGCTTCCGGACCTGATGCGGGCGCCGGGTCGTGGACTGTCCCACCCTACTCCTCTTCTGCTCCGGGTGCTTCCGCGCCCAGGTGGGGGTGAGGGGCGGGGTCGGGGGCTGGGCTGGACTCATTCTTGGATTTTCGTGTTGAAATCCCTCGGGTTACTCACGGTTCTTCTTATTTCCCAAGATTTGGGACTGTGATTTGCAGGGTGCGCCGACTGTGATTTTCAGGGTGCGCCATGGAACCAGAGCAGATGCTGGAGGGACAGACGCAGGTACCAGGAGGCCCTAGGTTCAGGGTGGCGGTATGCAGCGGGAAAGTGTGGCTGATGTCTATGTGATCTGTGTTTTGTTTTCTAGGTTGCAGAAAATCCTCACTCTGAGTATGGTCTCACAGACAACGTTGAGGTAACTCGTCTAGTTCCTATGGCTTATCTGTGAGTCTTTTAAGTGCAAGAGAAAAGTTGGTATTCATTTTTACTAGGTTGTTTTCCGTAAGGGAGAACTTATCATTATGGTGATGAACCAAAGCGTATCAAATTATGGATAGCTTGTTCAAAGTACCAAATTTGATTCATAGTACCACATTGTTGGTACTATGTGGTATACAGGGTTACAAATTAGTTTCGAGTCGTTTTATCTGAAAGCGATTAAAAGAAACTAATGGAGACGGAATTTTTTTCTTTGGTGGCCGTTCATGCCTTTGCTGCAATGTTGCTTTGGAAAAACTACATTAAAATTAAGGAACCCTTGTCTTGGTAGCAGAATAGTGTACTGGTGGAGTCAATATTATAGGGTTCAGTAGTTAGTAGATGCCATTGCAAGGTGTAGCACATATAGTAAGACTTTTGTAATTATTTTTTTGGTTAAATCTGAGTTCTGAAAGTACTTGCGAAAAACATACAAAATGAGGTCTCGCAGACAATTTTTAAAAATTAAAGTATAATTGAGATATAATATTAGTTTCAGGTGTACAATATAGTGACTCTCTGCTTATATATGTTGCTAAATGATTGCTCTAAGTCTAGTTAGCCTTACATGGTTACAATTTTTTTCTTGTGACGACAACTTTTAAGATCTGCTCTTAGCGACTTTCAAATATGCAATAAAGTAATACTAACTATACTTGCTATGCTGTACATTAGTCCCTTTGGCTTATTTTATGACTGGAAGTTTGTACCATTGATCCCATTCATCTGTTTCTCCCCCAGATCCCACAGCTTTATTTATCAATACCAGTCTCTTCTCCCTTTATCTGTTAGCTTAACTTTAGTTTTTTTGAGATTCCACATGTGAGATCAAATGGTATTTCTCTTTCTCTGATTTATATCACTTAACATTATGCCCTCAGAGACTAGCTATGTTGCTACAAATGTCAAGATTTCATTATTTTTTTATGACTGGATAATAGTCCATTGTATAGAAATGTGCCTTATATTTTCTTAATCCATTCTTTAGTAGATACTTAGGTTGTTTCTATGCGTTGGCTAATGTGAATGATGCTGCAGTTAACATTGGGATGCATATATTCTTTGTTAGTTTTTTTCCTTTTTTGCAGTAATAGATACATTTATTTTGTTTATTTTTTTTTGAGACTAGATCTTGCTATTTTTGCCTGTGGAACTGCAGGCTCATGTTGCCCGGGGTACCACAGACTCAAGCAACCCCAAGCCTCAGCTTCCCAGGTAGCTGGGATCACAGGCGCGCGCCACCATGCCCAGCTATTTTTTTGCGACCAGGTCTTGCTACCTGCCCCTGGTGGCACTCGAACCATGATCCCTGACTGTGGCTTCCTAGGCTGCCGCCTACAGGCATGCGCCATCATGCCCTACCAAGCTTTGTATGTATAATAAAAAAAAAAGAAAGCTATCACCAGGGATTAATTTTGGATAAATGAGGGCAGGAGCATTTCCAAACAAAGTAATAATAGTAATAGCTGCTAATAATTTTTAGCTCTTTTATTATGTGCTAGGTACTGTCCTACATAAAATGCGTCTGTTTTCAGCCTGATAGGCTGAGATAACTTGGATAGCTTGTCTGGAGTCTCATGGTAATACTAGAGAGCGTGTTCAAACTAGAAAGGTTGATAATATTTTTGAGCTATGATTTGATTATATTGATGATCTTGATCAATCCCCAGAAATCTGTAGCGTGTATAATGACTACTCTGTTTCTACAGAATTGCTAGAAAGATTTATTGGTTTGATACCAGTACTAAGAAGAGAATTTCTCTTTTCATCATGAGTTTTTAATTGAACTGCTTGCTGAATCAAGTTAAGATAACTCTATGCCATTTTGTATTTTGGTTATTTAAGAAACTTATGTTTATTTTCATTATTTAGGTAATAATTGGTCCACAACACTGTGTGACTTATTGGAATAGATTCATGCTTCTTTTAAGATATGTTACCACACCACCCCCATCATCAAAACACTCACAACCACTTAGACCATGGCCTCTCCCCATTCCCTGTTCCTCCGTTGGTGTTTGTATTTGCAGGCAGAGCCAAGATATACCCAAATGCTTTTTCTAAAACCCTCACACCAGTTTCTATGATGAAGTGAACAGAAAAATGAGACTGGAATGAGTGAGCAATAATAATACATTATTTAGTGATTGGTTTTCCTGCTTCTGTTATTTGCAATATCTATTGGTTTATGATTAGTTATGATACTGAAGTAGTTACTGTATTTACTTGGAAGTTTTTACTTGGCGAAACATTCTACTTTACTCTCTTAAGTCATTCATTTTATTTCTAATTTATTTATTCATGAAATTTGAAAGTCTGGAAACTAATACTTTACAGATGCTGCTGCCTCATTTTTCTCTTATAACTCCCCATTTTCTTTTCTTTTTTTTTTGAGACTAGGTCTCACTATTTTTGCCTGTGGAACTGCAGGCTCCCGTTGCCCGTGGTACCACAGATTCAAGCAATTCTCAGCTTCAGCTTCCCAGATAGCTGGGATTACAGGCATGTGCCACCATGCCCAGCTATTTTTTGGGGACTAGGTCTCACTACGTGCCCCAGGCGAGATTCGAACCGCGATCCCTAGCCCCAGCCGCTTCATAAACTGAAGCTTACAGGCACTGTGCCCGGCTATTTTCTTTATTCGATTAAGTTTTTTTCCCCCAGGTTATTGTTTTTGCATTTATAATATGCAAGTTTAATTGATCACCATTTACCTTCGAGTGGTATTGTATCTTTTCAATTGTTATGTAAGAACTCTACAATGTTTTTTCCATTTTTTCTTTCCTGACTTATTGTTGTCATATTTTACTTTTCCATATGTTAATAAAACTCTGAAAGTATTATTTCTATTATTTTTTAAAACTTCTATTACCTTGGAAAAGATTTAAACAATAAGAGAAGTGGGTATTTCATACTGATTTTTTTGTTTTTTGTTTTTTTTTTTTTGAGACTAGGTCTCACCGTGTTCCCCAGAGTAGTCTTGAACCTGTAGACTCAAGTGATTCCTAATCTGAGTCTCCCAAGGCTGGGATTATAGGTGTGCACCACTGCACCCAGCTGATCATTATTTACTGTTATGCATTATTGACCATCTGTGGGCACTGCATTCTTTTGTGTTGCTCCAAATTTTCATTTGGTATCATTTTCTTCTGCGTAAAGGGTTTTCTTTAATGTTTCTGATAGTACAGGTCTATTGGTAAAGAGTTCTTTAAACTTTTGAATGTCTGAAAAAGACATTGATTTTTTTCATTTTTAATCTATTCTTGACTAGTTGTAGATTTGCTCCTCTATCTTCTGTCGAGTTGTTTGTAACCGTAAGTGAGCTGTCATTCCTATCTTAACTTACTTCATACTTAATGTCTTTTCTCTTGGTGATTGTAAGATTTTATCAGTTTTAAAAAATTTGATGATGATGTATCATTAGTATACTCTACTTGTTCCCAGCCAAAAAGCCAAGAAACAATATCTTAGTGTACTCTTAAAAATTTATTTCTTAAATCTGTGGGTTTGGAGTTTAGAAAATTTAGAAAAATTTTAGTCATTATTTTCTTAAATATTTTGATATTTACTGGTACTTCTATCTTTTTGTTCAAATGGAATATCACAATAACTGGGTTTATTGGCATTGCCTATCTGTAATTTCTTTTTTTTTTTTTTTTTTCCAGAGACTGGGTCTCGCTATGTTGCCCGGGGTAGTCCCAAACCTGTGGACTCAAGTGATCCCTAGCCTCAACCTCCCAGGTAGCTGGGATTACAGGCACGCACCACCATGCCTGGCTATTTTTTTGAGACTAGGTCTCACTCTCCTGGGTAGTCTCGAACCTGCAGACTCAAGTGATTCCTAGCCTCAGCCTCCCAAATAGCTGGGATTACAGGCCTGTGTGCCTAGCTGTAATTTTTGAATTGGTTTCTGTGGATTGATTTACTTCCTTATTTTGGGTAATATGTTTCTCTTTATTCACCTTCCTGATAGTTTTTCATTTGAGACTGGGCATTGTGAATTTTACTTTGTTGAGTACAAGTTATTTTTGTATTTATTTAGACATGCCTGAACTTGTTTGATGATGCTATTAAGTTACTTGGAAACAAATTGATTCTTTCGAACTTTACCTTTAAGCTTTGTTAGGTGGAACCAAACCAGCCTTTTAGTTTAGGCCTATTTCCTCCTTTTTGTGTATTTTACCTGATACTACATGTATTATGAAGTGTTTTTTTCTTTTTCATTCTGGGTCACAGGAACATGAAGTGTTTCTGGCCTTGTGTGAGCTTCAGGTAGTTATTTTTTCCTTTGGGTAGGGTAGTTACCTTTTTTAAGTGCACTAAGTACATATCTGCATATTGCAAGGCAACCAACCTCTTTCCTCTCTCTCTGTGTAACTTGTTCCTCTTCAGTATTCTGCCTGCAAATTCTAGTTGTTCTGTTTTCTCTGAACTTTAACTCTGTCTTCTCAACTCAGGCATACTGCTTAGTTTTGCTGGGGTTCCTTCATTTTGCATTACATCCTATATATTCTCCAGGCAAATAAACTTTGTCAATCAATTCTTGCCTCATTCTCCCTACCCCCCTTTTTTTGGGTTATCATTAGTCTACACTGTTAACAGCTTATTTATTTATTTTTGGTGATAATTTGTATATACTTTTAAATTAACTCAGAATTTTGACTTAACTAGATCAATAAGCAAGTGCTACTTAATGTCATGAGCAGATTTTGTGTGTTCAGGTTTTCTTTTGAAGGATACTGAAAGAAGATTTTTTCATGAAAAAGTATTTGGCACATAGTAGATATTCAGTAAATGCTTGAATGAAATAAATGAGAGGATTTGTTATGGAGTTTATTGTTAGGTCTATTGGAGTTGCTTAGACGTTGTTTTTTCTTGAAGGCATTGAAATGTCTGTAACGGACTAGTTTTTGTCATAAATGGGTATTTATTGAAATTTATGAAAAATAAACTTCTTAACCTGTGCGCAATAAATATTAAATACATTAATTGTAGAGAATTAGACTGAAATCATAAGTAAAACTAGAATAGTTACCTGCTGTAGTTGTGGGTTTTGTTTCTGGAAACTGTGATATGTATACTTCGGTATGTGACTAAGATATCTTTCTCATCTTTTACAAAATAAAATTAAATCATGGGTTTTTTATTGTTAACTCACTTATACTCCAGTTTTCGTGTTTTTTAAGCAAAAGTTAATTAATTAATTAATTTTTGAGACTAGGTCTCGCTATTTTTTGCCCATGGAACCTCAGGCTCACATTGCCTAGGGTACCACAGACTCAAGCAGTCTTCAGCCTCAGCTTCCCAGGTAGCTGGGATTACAGGTGTGCGCCATCACGCCCAGCTCTATTTTTTTGGAACTAGGTCTTACTACATGCCCCAGGCGGGACTTGAACTGCGATCTCTAGCCCCCGCCACTTCATAGACTGAAGCTTACAGGCACTAGCCACCGTGCCCGGCTAACAAAAGTTAATTTATATGAAAATACCCTTAGTAGTGTTTTGTCATTTAGATAGCTACTTATTTTTAAATATCTAAGATGGTGGTTATTTATTTAATTAATTTATTTATTTTTAGAGACTAGGTCTCACTATGTTGCCTGGGTTAAGCCCAAACTTGCAGACTCAAGTGATCCCTAGCCTCAGCCTCCCAGGTAGCTGGGATTACAGGCATGTGCCATTATGCCCGCCTTTTTTTTTTCTTTTGAGACTAGGTTGCCTGGGATAGTCTCGAACCCACAGACTCAAGTGAGTCCAACCCTCAGCCTTCCAAAGCTGGGATTATAGGTGTGTGCCACCTCACTCAGCTAAAATGGTAGATGTTTTTAAAAAATGTTTTTTAAATAAAGTAAGTTTTGATCCTCTGGATATCAGATGAATCTATATGAGAGTTCCAAAATTTGGGTTTCTTATTAGTAGAAAGTATACATCATTGCTTTCAAAATATCATTTAAATATCACATTAATGATCTTTTCCATTTTAATTAGAATCCCTATTTCTTTTTTGTATTATTTACATACTATTTCTGGAAGCTATTCACTTAAAGCTCATGGATGAATTTATAAGACATAAATGGAAAAGGATTCTCATAATGATAGAGGGTAATCATAAGAAATAGTGACTGCAAAGGAATGATAATACATTTTCTGTTGCCACTGGAAAACTCTGAACCTGCTTTCTATGAGGAAAAGTATTTGTAGCAAGTATCACAGAAAGATTAAATGCATGTTAGTACCAAACTGAGACTTTGTTCTTGATTTTATCTGTGATGAAATAATTGAAATGGGGATAGTTTTCTTATAATTTCAGTGCTACTGAATGTCATGACCAGATTCTGTATATCTAATTTTTTTTTTTTGAGGAACACCAAAAGAAGATACATTCATGAAAAAGAGATACAGGACTTGTACTTACTACTAAATCGATCATCAGGAAGGTAGAAAGAATAGGTTCTGGAATTTCTGACAAGAAAAGAGATACTATGGTGTCCATTAGAAAGAAGGCGCAAGAATGAAATTGAATGATAGATTTGATTTTATTTTGGCAGAGATTTACAGTAAAGAACCAGCTTTATAGTCATTGATTTGCCTTTGCTGTTGGTGTCACATTTCTGTTAATTTCTTTTGCACTGAAAATAATCTTGTAATTTGTAATATTCATCCATGTTTTTAAATTCACCAGAGGATAGTAGAAAATGAGAAGATCAATGCAGAAAAGTCATCAAAACAGAAGGTGGATCTCCAGTCTTTGCCAACTCGTGCCTACTTGGATCAGACAGTTGTACCTATCTTATTACAGGGCCTTGCTGTGCTTGCAAAGGAAAGGTAAGATAGTAGTGTTTGCAAATTGAGTTACCAGAGAAAGCAAAATTAAGACTGTTTTAACTGAAATATCATTACTTCTGTATAGTTACTTTTTACTGTGTAAAAAATTGTAACTTAAAGATCCCCCAAGAATCCCAAGAATCAGCCATTATCTCAGCCATTATCTCATTTTAGACACTATTTACTTTTTCCTCTTACTGGTCTTAAATCATGTTAAGATTTGCTATCTTGCTATATGTGTAAGTTTGTATTTCCTTTTTTTTTTCTTTTTGTTTTTTGAGACTAAGTCTCGCTATTTTTGCCTGTGGAACCGCAGGTTCTCGTTGCCTGGGGTACCAAGGACTCAAGTAATCCCCAGCCTCAGCTTCCCAGGTAGCTGAGATTACAGGCGCACACCACCACGCCCAGCTATTTTTTTGGAACTAGGTCTCACTACGGGCCCCATGCGGGACTCAAACTGCGATCCCTAGCCCCGGCCGCTTCATAGGCTGACACAGGCACGAGCCACCATGCCCGGCCCTGTATTTCCTTTTTTTAAAAAATTTTACTTCAAATATTTTAGTATTTGTGTGGCTTTATGATTGTAATTTAAGTGACAGTAAAGCTACAATTAACTTAATTATTTTTCTAACTGCTAAACATTTAGGGCCCATTTCCTTTGTTATTGTAGGTCTTCTAGTTTGTTTGTGACTTTTTTGCTTTTGTTTTATAGCTGCTTTCCTTTTTTTTTTTTTTTTTTTTTTGAGACAAGGTCTCGCTGTTTTTGCCGGTGGAACCGCAGGCTCTCGTTGCCCGGGGTACCACGGATTCAAGCAATCCCCAGCCTCAGCTTCCCAGGTAGCTGGGATGACAGGCACGCGCCACCACGCCCAGCTATTTTTTGGAACTAGGTCTCGCTACGGGCCCCAGGCGGGACTCGAACCGCGATCCCTAAGCCCCGGCCGCTTCATAGGCTGAAGCTTACAAGCACGAGCCACCGTGCCCGGCTATAGCTGCTTTCTTATGATAAATTTCCAAGAGTGAATTTGCAAATTAGAGGATAACTGATTTTTATGGTGTTTGATGCTTGATAACATATTTCTGTCCAAAAGTTTATACATAAAAGGATTTCAGTGTCATTATAGCCTCAGTATCATAAATGTTATGAACTTTATTTTTTGCCAGGTTGTTTAATTTACATTTCTTTATTTGGAAGATTAGCTTTTTTTTTTCTTTTCTGTGATAGTTTTCCTCCAGTGATTCTATCCACATTCTTTTATGTAAGCAAATCCAATAAGAAATTTTTTTACAAGTTATATTAGTCATATTTTATAAAGTGTATTTTATTTAAAGACTGCTAATGAACATTGTAGTATAAGAGCTAAGAGCGAACATAACTGGATAGTTGTAAATATGTTTCATCTTATATGAAAAGAAAGGTTGAGTTGTCAGTTGAGTATAGGTATATTGATTTGTGTTCACATTTATATAAATGAACATTTGCTTTTAATTGCTGTATTTATAAAGTAGGATTTATGTATAATTGCAAGATAAGGTTTTGACGCTACCAGTGACAATTAATATGGGCATATTTTCTATTTTTTTGTTCTCTAACAAAGTTTCATGTATTCAAAATTCTAAGTATTACTTTAAATGCTAGAAGAAAAAGTTTGAAGTTTTTCCAGTAGTATGCTATTTAGTATACCATGTTTAAGTAGGGAGTTTCTGCAAAATAATTAATGAGATTAACAATGAACTTTATGTGTAAAATGTATATGTCTAACCAGTTCAAAAGACTTTTTAAAGTGCTAATAGTGCCTAAGAAGGGTTGATCAGATCCTTCACTAGTATGTTTTGAGATCATTATAAATCAATCCTTAATGTACTGTTTCACAGTAAGGTTTAACATAGATTTCCCCCCAAATTTTCATCTTTGAATTTTTCTTAGTAAGGAGAGTTTACGTAAAAGTGATAAATGTGAAATAACGTCTCTTAATTTTAAGATGTATTTCTTTTCTCATGTGTGCTATGTGGTGATAGCATTAGAATTATTATTCATTTAAGTTATTTGAAGAAAAATAGAAGTGACTTTAAAAGAATAAACATCTAAATTTGTCCAAAGGAGTTTATTTCTCCTTTTGACTAATCACTTGGGGAATTCATCTACATTTCAGTGATTCTGCAGTCATTTTATTTTTGTATTCTTATCAAAGGTAATACTTATATAGAAAACTGTGTATGTTATAGATGTACAACTTGATTTTCAGAAACTAAGCATACCCATGAAACTGACACTCAGATTAAGAAACTGAATTGTTTCCCACAAGTCTCCCTTGTGAGAAGTCTCCCTTGTGACACTTCCAAATTATTATCTCTTTGCACTAATCATAAATCCTAGTACATTTTTATAATTTGTGTTTTAGAATTCAGTTCATAACCAGATTTAAATGACACAAAATTTTAATCTCTTTAAACTAAAGAGTTGTTGGTTAATTTGCTTGCCTGTCTTATTTTCCATTTTTACCACAAGTGGTCCTTTACTGTAAAATGAAAATTAAACTTAGAAAGATGTGTTTTTTAAATGGGTTAATGCATTTAAATTAACACATCTAGGATATAAATTTCTAAATTTTGAATTTTTTTTCCTTACAGACCACCAAATCCCATTGAATTTCTAGCATCATACCTTTTAAAAAACAAGGCACAGTTTGAAGATCGAAACTGACTTACTGGGAAGAACAGAAAAATTTGGTTTCTACTGTAGATTTACATGATTAAGAGGCAGCTTTAATTGCCATGATTTCCTCCCCCTCCCCCCTTTTGGAAATATAAGAACCTACAGGACAGCAGAACTTAATTCCGGAGTTGCAGAAGAAAACACATATCTTTTAGTTTGATTTAATCACCATACTTATTTAATGAGTGAATTCTGTGCAATTTTCTCAGATTGTCTTTAACTTTGTTTTTAAGATGACCTTCAAAATAAACTGTTAAAATATCATTATTTTAAAGTAGTTTTTGTTGTATGTGACAAATATTTTACATGACTCAATTGTTTTTAATGATTTGCTTTTTTCTTGTGTCTGAGAATGTCGCAGTCTTACAACTTGAAAATACATCACAGTCAAATTCTAAAGAAATTGCAGCTAGATTTTCTCAGTGTTGTCCGTGGACCTTTTGGAGGATGGGACTTAGGCACCTTCAGTTTTTAACAAACATCACAGGTGATTTTAGTGCACAATAAAGTGGAAGTACTGATACAAGCCTTGTAGAAGGTGTGTAATATCCTCTAATGCTATCAATGTATATAATATACATATAATATCAATGTATTCATAATATAATAGCTGTCATTTATTCTAATTCGGTGTGTCAGCAAGGTACTATATTTTCTGTAATATAGGAACTCTGCAAAGTAGATACTGTTATTCCCATTTTGCAGATAAGGAAACAGATTTGGAGAGGTTAAGTGACTTACTCAAGACTGCGTCGCTGGTAAGTGCTTGAATGGGCATTCGAACCCAGTTCTGCCAATGTTTGCTGATAGTGGTTATGCTAGTTAACATCATTGCTTCTTTTTGCAATATAAAACACCAGCCAGCCCCTTTTAGGAGTCTATATGAAAAAATTGAGGTAGCTCAGATAAAAATGTTTGAAGAAAACTGGGCATTGAAAATATTAGAGCAGTGGTTCTCAACTAGAAATGATTTGGTCCCTCTTTCCTCCAGAAGATGTTTGGTGATGGAAACATTTTGTTTTTGTAATGAAGGGGTTGTATTGGCCAGAGATACATGAGACAATCTCTCTTGAAATTGTACCATTCAAAATGTCACTAGTGTTAAGGTTGAGAAACTCTGCTTTGGAAGCATATTAAAGACTTGCATCTCCAAGTTAAACCTGTTAAGGCCTTTGCAAACTTAGAAATTGAATGTTGATGAGCTGTGTCTGAGAGTTCTCTTTAATACAGGAGAAAGATTTCACTTAGGAGTGATACTTGTTGGGAGATGATGCTATGGTTTTGATTTTTACATCTGCAGACCTATATATTTGAATAGGAAGAAGTCAGAAAATAGTGGGCTCTCTAATTGTATAGTGGTTTTTACTAGTGTTAATGTCGTTCCTTTTATTTTGGCTTTTTGACTCATGTTAACCTGCCCACATGTTTTATACTAACATTTTAATATTTGAGTTTTTTTTTTTTTTAAGAGGTTAGGTCTCACTATATTGCCTGGAGTTGTCTCAAACCTGTGGGCTTCAATGATTCCTAGCCTCAGCCTTCTAGGTAACTGGGATTACAGGTGCACGCCATCACACCCAGCTTTAATATTTGAGTATTAATAGAATAGTCTTTTATTAAAGCATCACCAGCAGTTCACATCAAAGCCACTTGGAAAGCTTTTCATTTAAGTTGTGTGTGTTATATACTTAGACCTGGGAAAAACTGATTCAGTTGGGATAGTTGGGGCTTGTGAATTGTCAAGATATTCTGATACAAAACTGGTTAATTACCACTTGGAGAGGTAATGGTAAAGCTGCATTTTTTTATGATATTCTATTGCGTTATCATTGCAATAATGATAATATTACTCAATCTTGAAATTGATGGCTTTTTCAGTTAAAGACTGAGAATAGTTACATCATTTCCTGGCAGTGCATGTGCTACTTACTATTTACCATGTGTCAGATACACTATGCTAAACACAAATTGTTATTTAGTCTTTGCAATATGAAGTAGATTTAATATTTTTAGATGAGGAAAGTGAGATTTGGTTAACTAGCTCAGGGCTATAGGGGAAGTAAATTTGGAGTAGTGATTCAAATCTAGCTTAACACTCTATTATTTTCCCTAATGCAGTATTTCCCTCTGCTGTGTTGCTATTAGGTGTGCTGAAAATTTTTCATTAGGAAGAAAATAAACCTGTTTTTATATATGTAAAGTAGAGTCTTATCTCTCAGGTAAAAAACTGAGTCTTCCGGGCACGGTGGCTTGTGCCTGTAAGCTTCAGCCTATGAAGCAGCTGGGGCTAGGGGTCGCGGTTTGAGTCCTGCTCGGGGCAACACAGCAAGACCTAGTCCCAAAAAATAGCTGGATGTGGTGGTGCATGCCTGTAATCCCAGCTACCTGGGATGCTGAGGCTGGAGATTGCTTGAGTCTGTGGTACCTTGGGCAATGTGAGCCTGTGGTTCCACGGGCAAAAATAGCGAGACCTAGTCTCAAAAAAAAAAAAAGAAGCCATAGTAGCAATCATAACTGGGCCGGGCGTGGTGGCGCATGCCTCTAGCCTCGGCCTAAGAAGCCACGGCAGGGGCCAGGGGTTGCAGTTTGAGTCCCGCCCCCGCGGGCACGTAGCGAGACCTAGTTCCAAAAAAATACAGCTGAAATAGTGAGACCTAGTCTCAAAAAAAAAATCATACTTGGTCACTGAACAGTTTTTAGAAAATTAATCTTTACTAACATAATACTTGGAGTTCATTCTTTATAAGTTCTTAATTTTTTTAATTTTAATTTTTTATTTATTGATTTTTTTTGAGACTAGGTCTTGCTATTTTTGCCCGTGGAACCGCAGGCTCTTGTTGCCCGGGGTACCACAGACTCAAGCAATCCCCAGCCTCAGTTTCCCAGGTAGCGGGGAACACAGGCGTGTCCCACCACACCCAGCTATTTTTTTGGGGACTATTTCTCGCTACGTGGCCCTGCTGGGACTCAAATCGCGATTCCTGACCCTGGTGGTGACTTCCTAGGCTGCCACCTACAGGCATGCGTCACCACACCCAGCCAAGTATAAGTTATTTAACCAGAATTCTATATAACTTCTTCCATAAACTACTTCTATACTGCTTGGGCCATAAATTCTTGTTCTAGACTTTTTGATGAGAGTAAGATTTTAGACATTTGTGAAGTAATTTGTGTCCTGTACTTTCTTTTTTTTCCACCAGTCTTCAGATATCTCAGTTTGACAATATTTATATTGTCTTTCCAAAGCATTCCACCTGATTCTTTATAAGCACCTTTTGTATTATGTGTTTGTATTACAGTGGCTTCTGTGTTAAATTATTTAGTGACAGTACCTAGTACAATGGACTTAATAGATGATTGTCCCTTATTAGGCACATGCACAAACATGGAGGAGGATGCAATAGTGCTTATACACCTAGAAGGTGTAGAAGAGTTCCAGCTTGTGGTCGTGCATTGTTGAGTGTAGTATGGAGATAGTGACTTCACTTAACTACAGTAGTTTGGTTAAATGGAAATCAGTAAAGCTTCTATATTTCACAAGATATCTTTTTTTTTTCTGATAAGGTGTATCTTACATGTAGCTGGTAATTATAGAAACAATACCTATGTTTTGAACACTTCATAGGGAAGATAATGTTTAGTATACAAATACAAACTACAGCTGAAGAGCTATATCTTATGGAGTGAATTTTTAAATAATGTTGGTAAGTTAATGAAAGAAGCTAGAGAGTAAGACGGTAATATAGTCTTTGAGGAGAATGACCTTGAATAGAAAAAAAATGGAGATAACTTCAAATTTTTCATTATTTTTTATTATTATCTTTAAGAGACTAGGTCTTGCTATGTTGCCTGGGGTAGTCCCGAATGCACAGACTCAAGTGATCCCTAGCCTCGCCTCCCAGGTAGCTGAGATTACAGGCTCGCACCACCAAGCCTGGCTTTGAAAGGAGATGATTTACTTAGTTCTGGTGAGTTCACAAGAATATTGAAACTTTGTTTAGATCTCCTTTTGGAGAAGGTAAAATATGGGACTTGAAGATTGAGTAACTTCATTAGAAGCAAGATATCCTGATTGTAGGAACAGCATAAAATACTGCAGCTATATGTTTTCATGAACTGGATTCCAAAAAAAGAATGAATAGATTGGAGATTTAACATATCACCATGTGGTACAAATGAAGGATAAAAGATGAAAGTTGTAAATGGCTATGTCTGAGAACCCAGTTAATATTGCTGCACACACTGGCACACACCTGTAATCCCAGCTATCTTTTTTTTTTTCTTTTTTTTTTCCAGCTAAAGATTTTTCTGTTGCTGTTGTCTTTGAGACGAGGTCTCGCTATATTTGCCTGTGGAACCGCAGGCTCACGCCACCGCGCACAGCTACATTTATTTGGAACTAGATCTCACTACGTGCCTCCGGTGGGACTCAAACCGCGATCCCTGGCCCAGCCGTGGCTTCCTAGGCTGCTGTTTTACAGGCATGCGCCACCATGCCTGGCCTATCCCAGCTATTTTGGAGGCTGAGGCTAGGAAGCACTTGAGTCCGTGGGTTTGAAACTACCCTGGCCAATAATATAGTAAGACCTAATCTCTTAAAAACAACAACCACCACCAAAAAAAAGCTATATTAGGAAAAAAAATAGTGAAAAATAGATCACCAAAAATCAAGGGGCAGTACAATAATAAGACTTAAAAAAATAGCAACTTTTGTCAGCTTTAGTAACTTTAGCCAGGCACAGTGGCGGGTTCCTGTAAGCAACAGCTTTTGGAGTCGTGGCAGGGTCTGGGGATGGCGGCTCGACCCCCACCCAGGGTTAAACAGTGAGACCTAGTCCCAAAAAATAGCTGGGTGTGGTGGTGTGCGCCTATAATCCTAGCTACCTGGGAAACTGAGGCTGGGGATTGCTTGAGTTCGTGGTGCCCCAGGCACCGTGAACCTGCAGTTCCATGGGCAAAAATAGGGACACCTAGTCTCAAAAACAACAACAACAGAAAAAAACTAGCTGGCCGCGGTGGCGTGAGGCTTTATTACCAAACCTCAGATGGGAGGCTGAGACTGGGAATTGCTTGAGTAGGAGGGATTGAGACCCGCCCCAGGGCAACATAGTGAGACCTAGCCTCAAAAAAAAAAACAAAAAACAAAAAACAAAAACCTTTAAGTCTTTGACTTGGTTATTTTAATCTTGGAAATCTTATCTAGATTTTATATATAAAATTTTATATATATATGTTTTTATTTTTTAAGATTGGGTCTTGCTGTGTTACCCAGGCTTGTCTCGAAACTGTGGACTCAAATGATCCCCAGCTTCAGCCTCCCAGGTAGCTGGGACTAGAGGTGCACAACCACCACACCTGGCTATTTTATATGTATTAATAAATATTAAAATTTTGGGGGAAAACCTGAAAAATTTCATTCCAAAAGATTGGAAAAGAACAAATATTCAGCCTGGCGTGGTGGCGCAGCCTGTAATCCCAGCTACCTGGGAGGCTGAGCCTACCTTGAGTCTGCGGGTTCAAGACTACCCTTGGCAGCATAGAGGTACCTAATCTCAAAAACTTTTTTTTTTCATCTTACAGAAATCACTAAATAAAATACTAGCTCAGAGTCATGTACATAGTGTTTAAAAACTGGCTGTTACGAGATGAGAGTATCAGTTTTATTTTTTTTTTCTTTTGAGACTAGGTCTGGTTATTTTTGCCCGTGGAACCGCAGGCTCATGTTGCCCGGGGTACCACAGACTCAAGCTATCTCCAGCCTCAGCTTTCCAGGTAGCTGGGATTACAGGCGCATGCCACCACGCCCAGCTATTTTTTTGGAAGTAGGTTTCTATATGCGCCCCAGGCAGGACTAGAACCGCGATCCCTAACCCTGGCCGCTTCATAGGCTGAAGCTTACAGGCACGAGCCACCCTGCCCGGCAAGAGTATCAGTTTTAATTAAATTAAAAAACATTTTTGTGCTGCCATCTTACTCTTGAGTAATTCAAAATCCTGTGGTACAATTATAGAATATTTTTCTGATAAAAGACTTCATTAGGGAATCCTCAAGCTTTTAGCTATGGATCAATAATATTAAAAATAACTAATTTACTAGTGTTTTGTTGATTTCAAATCTGAGACCAAAGAACTTTTTTTTTGGTACAGTAGTATATGTGTGTGTACATGCACATTGACCATCCTTGTTTTTCAGCTACTCAGTTTACTGTCACGAGTTTCCTTGTAGAACTATTCTTTGTAAGCAAGTATATGACAGTGTACATTATTTTTACATAAATGATATATTTTACACAATATTCTGCAAGTCATTTTTTTTCTGGTCTTACCATAATAGTATATGGCACCCTCTTTGCTCCTTTTAATTGATGTATATATATGCTTATGCCCTAATTTAACATGTTTCATTGATGAACATTTTGTTTATTTTAGTTCTATTCTAGTAAACTGCTGACAGTGAATATCAGATTATTTCAGAAGACATGTTGGGTTTTTAATGTTGCATTCTGGGGCTAGTGGTGCCTTATTTTTTATTGAAGTCTGTTTTCATACTGTCTCCATAAATGAAGATTTCCTCCTTGCCCTTTACTATGAATGTTGTTTATGGAGTGTGAAACCCAAATTCCTGGTGGCTATAATGAAAAATAATAATAGCATGGAAGTTGTACAGTGTTGCCAAACAGACTTCTCTTAGATACAAAGTAAGTATGTTACATTATATAGCTCTTCCTTAATTTAGGTGAGGTGAATGAATGAATAGTTTCAATTTAATTCTTTCAGGAGTCTTGAATAAGGTAGAAAGAATAAGATGAGTGGGAATAATGATGGTATATGTTGATAACATTGTAGAGATAACAGAAGAGCCTCCAGTTTTTCTCTTGACATTGTGGTCTTTTTTTTTTTTTTTTTTTTTGAGACTAGGTCTCCCTGTTTTTGCCTGTGGAACTGCAGGCTCATTTTGCCTGGGGTACCACAAACTCAGTCCCCAGCCTCCGCTTCCCAGGTGGCTGGGATTACAGGCATGGGCCACCAAGCCCAGCTATTTTTTTGGGACTAGGTCTCCTACTTGCCCCTGGCAGGAATTGAACCGCAATCCCTGGCCCCGGCCGTGGCTTCTGAGGCTGCCACTTAGAGGCATGCACCTGACATTGTGGTCTTTGCTGAGTTTGACCACCTTGGGGGGGGGGGAGGGAAGAAGCCTCCAACTGAGCATTTAATAGGAAGTATTTTAGATTAGATTACTAGTTTGGAATGAGATCTAGGATCCTTACTGGGATCAGAGGATAATAATAAGAACAAAGAACAAGACTGAGTTAGAGATACTACTAGTTGTATTCAACAGATGAGAAAACCAAGCCTTGAAAAAGGTTAAACCTGTCCAGGATCATGCAGCTGATGACACATCCAGAAATCCCTTTCAGTTTTCTGAATTGAGGGGCCTGAAAATATGTTGTTTTCTTAGCCCGTTTTATCCTATGTCTCTCTTTTTAACCATTGAAACAGAATAAGCAACATTTAATTTTAAAAAGTATCACTGTTACTAGTAACACTATACAATAGGCCTTTTAAGTTTCTTATTTTGAAATAGTGACAAGTTTTCCCTCTTATCAGTCATCTTTGAGTA
>PVHY01008910.1:0-28269 GCA_004024945.1 Uropsilus gracilis | reverse complement strand
GGTAGCTGGGATTACAGGCGTGTGCCACCATACTCAGGTATTTTTTGGGACTAGGTCTCGCTGTATTGCCCCTGGTGGGACTCGAACTGCAATCCCTAACCCCAGCCGCTTGATAGGATGAAGCTTACAGGCACGCGCCACCGTGCCCGGCTTGCATGGTATCTTAGTATTTGGGCAAACTAGCAGTGGAGTGAGTGAGGAGGTTAGAAACTGAGTGAAGAAATAGTAATTTTAACCTAATAAATAACTGTAGGAAGTTGCATAAATCACAAGTATTCCAGTAATTGAGCAGACAATAGGACTGGAATCACACAAACTCCATGGGATTTAAGTTTGAAAAAGTGGGAGGAGGAGTGGAGCCAGATACTGTCTTGTATTTTGGCCTGGGAGGATCTGAATATTTGGCTGCCAGTTGTCTGCAGGTAACTGGTGTGAAACTCAGATGTAACGATTTTACGGTTTTAACCCCAAATCTTTCATTAAGGAGATGTAATTAGTCTTCCAAATTTTGTGATGGCTTGCTTCATAACCCTTCAGTGGTCCAAGATAATCTGCTTTGCTATGCTCCTTTAATTTACAAGAAATTCTTTGTTCCTGACAACAAGGAACAGTGACTAGTATTTTATAAGATGAGGATTGAAAATGTATGCTACTGGATCAGACTTTTTAAACTCATCAGCTCTCAGTCCTATGGACATTTCTTTATTCCCATTTTAGAGATGAGCATAAAGGAGGCTGGCGGTATCACACTTGAGTTAGGAAGTTAAGACTGGCACAGAGTGTAAGGAAACAAGTGTTCAAGCCACTACTAGGTAGGAAGGGTGGTCCTAGAAGCCAAAAGTGTTATTTGTAGGACCACAGGGACACTACCATGTGCCTACTTCCGACAAATGAACTTCCCAACGTGGCCACTGACTCGCGTCCCTCGGAGTGAAACCTTGGGGGTGCCAGAGGAGGGCAGCGAGCTGGACTTTCCTCCCGGCGGCCTCTGCCAGCCTGCCCTAGGTGCTCTTCATTTAAGGAAGTTGGCTGGGGGAGGGGGCTTGCCCTGCGGCTGCGTCCTGCTCCCCGCGCCCTCCCCCCTCCCAGCCCCCCCTCGCTGCTGCCGCTAAACCCCGGAGAGCGGAGCGTGCCCGTTGAGATTCCTCGGCGGGCCTGGCAGCGGCTGCTGGGCATGCTCAGTGGGCAGGACCCGTTAGAGTGGCGAGTAAGGAAGCGTTGGCTCTTGCACGGGTCTGCCTTCCCCGGTTCAGGCCCCGGCCCTGGGCTTTCGTGTGCACGGAGCGGCCGCCGCGCCACCGCCTCCTCGTGGGGCCGCCCGACCCCAGATGCCGTCTGGCCTGCCCGGTCTCCGCCGCTAACCTCGCCGCGCGGCCGGAGGAGGAGCGGGGCGGGGCGGGGCGGGCTGGCCGGCGGCCGGACGGGCAGGAGGGCCCGGCCGGGGGTGGGGTGGGTGCGGGGCGCCCCGCGGGGGGTGGGGGGAGGGGGCGGGCGCGGAGTCACGGGGGTGGGGTCACCGGCGGTGGCTCCGGGAGGCCCGCGGGGGGAGGGGGCCGTGGGGGCGGCTCGGCGGAACCAGCCCGGCCTGGGAAGCAGCGGCAACTCCGGGGGCCCGGGCTTTCCGGGCTTCGGTGAAGCCGCCGCGGGCCCCATCTTCCGGCGGTCGCCGGAGTTTGTGGTGATTGTTGCCGCCGCCGCCACCGCCCCGGCTGCCATCTCCTCCTCCTCCTCCTGGGCCGCCGCCTCCTCCTCTTCCTCCTCCTCCTGGGCCGGGCTGATCCCCTCCCCGCTGCCGCCTCCTCCTGGGCTGGGCCCGCGGTGTCTCGTCCCCTCGCGGAGCCGCTCCTGCCGCCGCCGCCGCCGCCGCCTCCTCATTCATCCTCGTGCACCATAGGCGGCACAGGCACCAAGATGGCCAACCGAGTGGTCTGCCGGGAAGCCAGTCACGCCGGGAGCTGGTACACAGCCTCAGGTAGGGCCCCGGGTCTGCCGGCCCGCCCGCCGCTGCCGCCGCCGCCGCCGCCTGGCCCCGCGCCCGCTCGGCCGAGGTCGGCGGCCCGGCCCCGTGCGCGGCGGCGGGAGGGACGAGGGCGCTGCCGGCCGCCGGGCGCGGACCGCGTGGGGAGGGAGCGGGCCCGAGGCCGGCCTTGCCGCCTCCCCCACCGGCGGCATCCCGTCGGCAGCCCGGGCCGGGCGCCCTCCGGCTGGCCACGGAGTTCGGCGACGGGGAGAGTTGACGCCTCGGCAGCCGGCGTCCTCCCTCGGGACCGGGCTCGAGCAGAGAATGTGCTCCCATACCCGGGCCGGCCGGTCGCCGCCTCCGGCCCCCGGGAAGCGGGCGGCTGACCGCTGCCACCCCCGGGAGGACGGCCGCCCCCCCCCCCGCGCCGCGGGAGGGACGCTTTCCCTCCCTCCTCCCGCCCGCGGTCCGAGGACTTCTCTGGGTCCCGGTGTGCCCGCGCGGTTCGGCTCACGCTCTCCGGAGAGGAAGTCTGGTCCCTTTTCTGTCTCCTGGCCGTTGGTTCAGCGGCAGCACGCCCCACTCACCTTTAAGGTGCTTCGCTCTCCTGGAAGGAATGAAGGATTGTACTTTTGTACGTGGCCGCCCCGGAGACTCCATCTCCACGCGTGAGATCTCTACGAGGAGGGCTTTTTCTGGGGTTTGCAGCTCCGTGTTGGGGGGAGGGTGGAAAAATTGCTCAGCAGAGGCTAAGGGTTTGGCCTCCCAACTCTTTTGTCAGTGTTTTCATTGTTACTGTCATTCTCGGAGGGGCCGTTGGAAATAGCATCAGCACTTTTCCTCAGCAGCCTCAGCCGTCTATGGTCACCCCAAGCCTGGCCGGGGATGGAACTGTCTAAGGAGTTAGTTTAGCTGTTGGGCGAGTTAGTCATCTCTCTTCACGGTCTAAAAAACATTTGAGCTCTCTGTTTGGAAAAAAAAAAAAAAGTGTGGGACTTTCCCTTTAAATAAAGGTCTTGTTAGAATGACTGTTTTCTGGGATTAATTTCAGGAGTCACATTTCTTGTAAGTTAACAAAGAAAGTTCCACTGTGATTCCCAATAGTTTTGAGTCATTTGGTTTATCAATAACTAGACCGAAGGTAGTAACCTTCAATCAAATCCTGTTTCCCGTTGCAAATCATTGATTGGATAGTGACATGGTTTGTGGCAGAATAGAGATTTGGAAAAAATTCATTTTTCTGAGGTTGTTAAACCAGCTCATGAAATACAAGCACTCTCCCTACTCACCTAAGATTTGCTGTGGTAAGAAGTGTTAAGAAGATGCAAAGGAATCACGATTGGATTTGCCAGCCTAACATATTGCTCTGGTTTTGTATTAAACAAATGGCATGTAATAGCTACAGTGGTTCCCCTTCGTCCTCCTAAAGTTCTTTATAAACATTTCATCAATTCTCACATCCTGATAATGTCAGCTAAGCTTTTCTTGTTCATTGCATGGGATGTACCTAAAACTACTGAGCTAGTGGCTTAGTACTTGAGAAATGGGAGCTCTGGGTTTGTACTTCAATCAGTGCCTATTAATACTGTAGTAAATTTACCAGTACTAGTTTGTTCAGGTTTGTTAATAAGTGTAGGCTTTTTTCTGTTTTGAAGAGTTAAGTATCAGTTTTCGCTTGAATCTCCATCATTTTTCTTATACCTCTGTGTTTTAAACTTTTTTATTATTTTGTTTTGCTTTTTGTATTGAAGTATGGATCAGTGATTCTGGAGGTATTTGTATAGTCTTCGACTTTCTCTGAGTAGTAAAATTAAGCAAAGATTCACACTTCGGATTTGACAATCTTCAAAAATAGAAGCAATCTTCAAAAATAGAAGAATCTTTTCATCCAACTCAGACATTTTGTGATTATCGCTATTTATCAATAAATAGTAAACTATAAGGTACTGTTTTCTTAATTTTAAGTATATCCTTATTTCCCTAAATTCTGATTGAGATCAGTGATGCCATTTTGGTAATATAAATCATCACAGAGAACCTCACTGTTAACAAAATTGTCACAGTTGCTTGACTTGTATTAGATGACTTTAAACATGAGTAATAATTAAGGATGAGTTTAAGGGCAATTTAGTTGTTAAAGCTTACATTGTTAGCCGGGTGTAGTGGTGCGTGCCTGTAATCCCAGCTACCTGGAGACTGAGGCTGGGCAACATAGCGAGATCTAGTCTCTATTAAAAAAAAAGCTAACATTGTTATATTGTACTTAAAAATAAATATGAGAAAGGTAAATGTTGATTTGGTTTAGTAACTTCTGTATTTAATATTATCCCAATGCTTCTTTTCTTTCTTTCTTTCTTTCTTTTTTTTTTTTGAGACTAGGTCCCGCTATTTTTGCCTGTGGAACTGCAGGCTCACGTTGCCCAGGGTACCACAGACTCAAGCTGTCCTCAGCCTCATCTTCCCAGGTAGCTGGGATTACAGGCATGCACCACCACGCCCAGCTGATTTTTTGGAACTAGGTCTCCCAGTGTTACCCTGGGCAGTTCTCGAACCGCGATCCCTGGTCCCAGCTGTGGCTTACTAGGCTGCCGCTTACAGGCACGTGCCACCGTGCCCGGCCAAATATTATCCCAATGCTATGTTGATAGCATTACCATTGGAACAAACCTACATGTATTCAGATTTTGTCCGTAAGAGTACATTGTCTAGTTGCTGAATGTGAGAGGTGAAATCACACTGCTTCAGTTACCTAACTGGTTCAGGGGAAGAAAATGAGTGATGTTCTATGTTACTTATATGCACGCATACATTTTCATATTTATAGGTAGATTTGAAGAGGAGAAAGGAATATTGGGGAACACTACAAAGATGTAGAGGGAGATGAATCTAAGTAGGTCAATTTAATAAGAATCAAAGAATGGATTAGTAGGTTGGCTCTAGAGTTTACGTGCCTGTGAATGCTAGACCTCAAAGGAATTTGACTTACTCAGTTGGCAGTCAGACCAGAGGAGACTTTTGTGAGTAGGGAGTAATCTGTATGTAGCAATTCAGGGAAATTAATCCCAGGAAGATTAACCCTCACTTTTTTTATGGATGTGTGGTAGGCATCAGCAAAGTAACTATAGTTCACAGCCCATGTCTGGCCTGTGACCTCTTTCTTTTTTTTTTTTTTCCACAAGCTAAGCATAACTTTTAATTTTTAAAGAATTTTATTTTATTTTAATTTATTTTTTAAGAGACTAGGTCTCCCTAGTCTCTTATATTGCCCAGGGTTGTCTCAAACCCATGGACTCAAGTGATCCCTAGCCTCAGTCTACCAGGTAACTGGGATTACAGGCACATGCCACCATGCCCAGCTAATTTTTATTTTTAATTTTAATTTAAAATTTTTTTTTGAGACTAGGTCTCGCTATTTTTGCCTGTGGAACTGTAGACTCACGTTGCCTGGGGTACCACAGACTCAAGCGGTCCCCAGCCTCAGCTTCCCAGGTAGCTGGGATTACAGGTGCACGCCACCATGCCCAGCTGTTTTTTTTGGAACTAAGTCTCGCTATGTGTCCCTGGCAGGACTTGAACCACTATCCCTATCCCCGGCCACGGCTTCCTAGGCTGTCGCATACAGGCATGCGCTGCCATACCTTACCGGCCCCAGCTAATTTTTAAAGGATTTTAAAAACAAAAACCAAGAAGTGCAGTTGAGACCTTCTGTGGTCTATAAAGCCCTACTATTTTTAATGTGGTCCTTTACAGAAAAACTTTGCGGTGACACCTTGAATAGGTTGTTGGTTCTTTAAGGGCGGTAATTGGACCAGCAATGTATCTTTACTCCGTTTCTCCAAACTTGTGATAACTTTTCATTATTTCAGACCCTTATCTTTTCTCAGGCAGTTATAACTGCCTTCTAACGACATTCTTTCTGCCATTCTTTTCAATCCTTAAGTTCACGCTCTACATTGCTCCCTATATAATCACAAATCTCACTGACCCATCTTGGTTATTGGAGAATGTCTAAGTCCCTTCATGATTTGGCATCTTCTTATCTTTTTGGCCACTTTCCCTTTGTAGTTCTTGCTTTTACCTACCCATAAGCAACCTCTATCAGCTGTTCATTGCTTCTTTAAATACACTACAGTTTCTTTATCACTATGCTTTTACTCAAGCTGTTCCCTTTCCTGGAATGTACTTTGGCTAGGATAATTCTTGTACATCTTTGAGAGGCTCGGGTATTAACACCGCCAAGGAGCCTACCCCGCCAAGGTGCCATGACTCCCCTAGGTTATTTTTGATGTTCCTTTGTGCTTGCATAATACTCTATATATTTTTCTGCATTTACCTTGTTATCTGTACATTTGACCTCGTGTACGTTTAAGAACTTGAAGCCAGAGACCATGTCTTAATCACTTTGTGTACCCTTAGTACTTAGCACAGATTTTGTTTATAGTAAATATTCAGCAAATATTTATATAGATGGAAGTTATACTGATGTGAAATCCTGAAGTGCAGTGGGAGTGAGATGGAACCATTGCTGGTTCTTAGCAAAGTCTGGGGGAAGAATATTGGTGGTAGGGAAGGATTAGAAATCCTGTTCACTGCTTGGGAACCCCATTTATTGTAAGATTTTTTAAAAGAAGTATGATAGACGTGCAGAAGAGCATATAGCTAGGTGGATTTTAACAAAACACCCACATTTGTATAATCAGCACCTAGTTCAGGAAATATCAGCACTGAAGTTCCCCAATTCCCTTGTAATTCTTAAATTCTTACAGTAGAAAATTTATTCCTTTTTGAGTGCTGTCTAAGTGGACTCATGTTAGTATATCCTATTGGACTTCTTTTTGTACAACATGCATTGAAGAGATGATTTCAGGTTATAGCATAGTTTGTTCATTCTCATGACTACTCTGTTGTATGAATGTAGCACAGTGTATCCATTCTGTTGATGGATTGTTTCCAGTTTTGGTTTTGTGAATATTTTTATACCCCTTCCCCCTAACATGTGTATGAATTTTTATTGAGTGTATATCCTAGAGTAGGTCATGCTTATGGTTAAGTATGTTCTTTAGGTGCATTCTGCTAAAGCTTTGCAAAATGGCTTTATACATTTAACTTTTACCAACAGGACAAGAGAGTTCCTGTTGTACCACATCTTTGTCTACACTTCATATTGCCAGTCCTTTTATTTTAGTTATTCTATCTTGGTAGGGTGTTTAGTGCTGTTAAATTGTAGTTTTAATTTTATTTTCCTGATAGCTAATGGAATTGAACACCTTTTCATAGGAACCCCATGTTCATTGACCATTTGGATTTCTGCTTTTGTGAAGTTAAGTCTTTTGCCCTTTTTCTATTAGACTTTACTTTTTTATATTGATTTGTAGGTTTTCATGAGCTTTAGACAGTTTTGTTATATATATGTGTGTGTATATATTCATGTAGGTATGTAGTCATTCCAGTTATTTTCTGCTCTGTAGCTTATTCTTTAAGGAGCTTGATGTCTAGATTAATCAAACGTCTTAATTTTAAAGAAATTCACTTTATCAGTTGGTTTCCTGCTCTGTTTCCTTTTATGAAATCACACTTTACCTCAGTATCATGAAGTTACAAAGTGTTCTTTTAGAAACTCATATTTGGATGAATCATTCATCTGATTGGTAGCTGTGGATGTATGAAATAGTAGTATAGTACGTAAATTGTTTTTGTTGAGGTAAACATGGAGAAAAAATAAATCAAGTCTACAGTTTGATAAATAGTCACACGCTTAAACTGAAAAATCAAGGCATAGAACATTTTCAGAATCCCAGAGGGATATATTACATTTTGATGTTTTCTGAAATTGGCATTATTATTATTTTATTTTTAGAGACTAGGTCTTGCTATGTTGCCCGGGGTAGTCCCGAACCCATGGAATCAAGTGATCCCTAGCCTCAGCCTCCCAGGTAGCTGGGATTACAGGCATACGCCACCATGCCTGGCTATTTTTTTTTTTTTTTTGAGAGTAGGTCTCGCTTTGTTGTAGTCTCAAATCCGTGGACTCAAGTGATTCCTAGCCTTTGCCTCCCAAATAGCTGGGATTACAGGTGCATACCCCCATGCCCCCACTGGTATTATTTTTTAAACGTTTTCATTTTTTTACATTGTATTTGATTTCTCCTCTCAGCTGTAGTCCTTATAAATCTCTTGCCACCACATCACCCATGAACCTTCACCATAGTTCCCTGTGTTATTTCCTCCTATTTTGAGGCCCCTCTCTCTCCATCATCTGCATGTATCTCAGATCTCTAGTTTGCATGCAAATTTAAGCTATTTCCCCCCCTTGTTTGGTTTTCCTTTACTCTGCCTTTAAGTGAAATCAGATTTTTCTTTTTTCTTCTGACTTATTTCACTAAGCGCAATCCCTTCTAATTTCCATCCATGTTGCCTCAAATTACAATGAGTTTGTCTTTTTTGTTGCTGAAGAGTATTCTCTTGTGTATATATACATATTATATAAAATATCTTTTTGATTTATTCAGCTTTTTTGGGGGCATTTACATTATTCCCATGCTATACAATTGCTAATATAAATAGTGCTACCGTTTGTAAACGTAGGAGAGGAAGTTTACTTTTGAATTAATGTTTTTGTGTCCTTTGGGTAGACTCCTAGGTGTGGAATTTCTGGGTCATGTGGTAGAATCATTTTTAGTAATGAGGAACCTCCACACTGCATTCCATAGTGGTGGTTCGACCAGTTTGCATTCCCACCAGCAGTAAGTAGTAAGTGGAGGTTACTGCATCCTGTCCTTCTTCTGCATTTGTTGTGGTTAGTTTAATATGTGCCTTGCTTGTCCTTGTGAGATATGGTACTTCATTGTGATTTTGATTATCGTTTACCTAGTTATAGGTAAAGTTAAACATTTTTTCATATACCTATTGGCCATTTGCATGAAATTGGCATGTTTTCTTGATAAATGTATATTTTATGTAGGAGGTGATTTTGACCCCTGGAAAATGGTTGTCATATTGATGGTAAATCTTGTAATTACTAGTGTCATAGAATTGAGGTAATATATCAGTCTAATATTTTCAAATGTGATATATATCTTAATTGTATTATTTTAAAATTGTTTTCATTCAAATTGCCATATTTCTAAACATTTTATTAAAATATCAGGGTTCTATCATTAGAAAAACAAGTATTTTTTTAGCATGTGCCTCAAGTTCACACACAAAATAAATGTGTGTGAGAAATTTAAAAACTGACAAATATTTTTCACTGATGAGAAAACTATAATTTTGATATGAACTTTTTAGGTTCATAAGGGAGGTTTCCTGAATACTGTTGGTCTTTGTATATTCTGTTATTTTGAAGTTAGACAGTAAGAAGATAGCATTTAATAGGCAAGCAATTATGATCTTTCTTTAATTACCTATCTTTTTTTTACTTCTTGCCCTTTCACATGCAATTTTTAAATTTTAAAATTTTAAAATCAATTTTAAAATCATTTTCCTACTTTGTGTTAGCTGCTTTTGGGTTTTCTGCTTTTGAAAGACAAACTTAAGGAATGTTGTTCCTTACCCTGATTTTATAGGTATATTGCATATATATGTATAAAATCCTTAAATTTCAAAAGGTTGTACAACAAGGTTGGTATTATCTCAGTTTATGGATGTGGAAACAATGACTCAGAGAAATTGAGTAACATTTTAAAGCTACAGTAAGTTGAAGAGCCAGTTTGACTCCAAAACTAGGATTAGTGTTAGGGGCAGGAAAGTATGATGATGTCATCTGTCCCAGACATTGAACTTTTCTGTTACATTTCAAGTTTTTCTCAACTACTACATGTAAATTTAACTCAAACTTGTGTATCATTTATGGTTATAAAGCTTTTTTCTCATAGCTTTTCCTCACTATAGTCATGATTAGTTGAGGGTAGGTAAGGCAGACAGAGGACTATGTTGAGAATAGAGTGGTGAAGGCAGTGCAGGAGCAGAATCACGGAGAGTAGGAGGAAAGCAATAAGCCCAGTGAGAGATCAGTGGAGGTGGCTAAGAAGTGGTTGGTTACTGGACATGTATTTTGAAGATAGAGCTGAAAGGATTTGCTGGCATATTTGAAGTATAGGGTATGAGAGAAAGTGAGGGGACTTGGTTAGCTAAGGTTTATCCCTAAGAAATGGTGACAGTGGAGTTGCTGTTATCTGATAGAGTAAGATTTAAGAGAAACCAGTTTAGAGGGTGAAGGTTAGGAACTCAGTTTTGGTTTGAACTTTGTGATGTTAACTATATAATCAAGTGAATTCATGAGTCTGGAGTTTAGGGGAGAGACTGAGGCTAGAGGTGTGTAATTGGGAATTATCATCATTATATAGACACTATTTAAAGAACAGGTAAAAATGACTGAAATAGCATGATTTCTGGATGAAGTCACTAGTGGAATGAGAGTAGCTAGGAAAAAAAAGGTTCAATTACTGTGACTTAGAACATTTCCAGTTTGAAGAGGCTGAAGAGATAAGGGAGTAAGGAAGATAGATTAAGCATCTTCTAAGGAGGAGGATGAGATATCCTGGGAGCCAAATAAAGAAAATACTTTAAGGCACCTCACTAAATTTGTATTGATTTATTTGGATGTTTTTCCTTTGACAAACACATTTAAGTGTAGTCTGAGCCATTTTGGTCTTGGCCATATATGATGCTACTGCTAGAGCTTCTTAGCTGGTTGCCCAGTTTCTGCTGTGTACTTAGCATCGCAGTCCAAGAGAGCTTTAAAAAAATGTAAATAAGGCAATATTTGTTTCTTAGCCCTTCTGTCATGCTTAGAATGACATCCAGAATCTTTGGTGACAATTAGACCTCTGACCTCTGCTTAACTTACTGATTTCATCTCCTGCTCTTGGCCTTTATCCTTTTGTCTTATGCGGTTTCAGCCATTCTGACTCCTCCAAATCTATCAAGCTTATTCCTCCCTTAGGATTTTTGTGTGTACTTCATAAGATTGTCTAGGCGGAATATTTTTATTGATTCTCTTATTTTGTTCATTAAAGTTAGTAGGAGAAATATGAAGAGACATTGAAAATGAGTGGGAAAGTTTTACCCAAAAAATGATGTGAGAAGGAACAGTCCCTGGAGGTGCCTTTGTAGGAAGAATTTATGGTCAACTAAGTTTAGGAAATGTTGCAGCTGTTATTCTCCCTTGAGTCTAGACAACTAACAATAGATTTGTTTTATGGCTCATTACATGGTTTTAGTGAGTTCCATGTTGCATTGAAGATAGCTTATACTTTCTGTAGTAGTAGGGTGGAATGCTCTTATTAATTAGGTTAAGTTGCGTTATTGTGTTGAACCCTTTTACATACCTATTGATTTTCCTTTTGTTGATTTTTTTCTTTTTGAGAGTAGGTCTCACACTATGTTGCCCAGGGTAGTTCCAATCCCGTGGACTCAAGTGATCCCTAGCCATAGCCTCCCAGGTAGCTGGGATTACTGGCATCCACCATGGTGCCCGGCTACTTTTTCAAGAACTAGTCTCACTGTGTTGCCTGGGGTAATCTCGAACCCGCAAACTCAAGCAATTCTTGTACTCTTGCCTCCCAGTGCTTGGATTATAGGTGCGCGCCACCATGCCCGACTTTTTTTTATGTCCTTTGAATCTATTACATGGTGTACATGTTTTGTTTTCTTGATCTGTCACCTCTTCATTATGTATGTCCCTCATATGGTACTATATCTTGTTCTGGAGTATTAATATTAGTAAGGCAAATCTAGCTGTCTCATGGTTAGTGTTTATATATTACAACCATCTGTGTCACAAGTTATCAAAGCTGCCTTCAAATTTGAAGATTCACTAGAAGAATTTAAGAAAACTATTATTTGTAGATAATGGTTTATTTTAGAGAAAGGTTGATTTTAGAGAAATGGTTTATTTTAGAGAAAGATTAAAATAAGGAAAAGGTGCATATAGTAGAGTGGGGGAGAAACTAGATGGTGAGGGTCCAGCTGTCCCATCTCAGTGGAGTTGTGTAATAGCACTTAATTCTTTCATCACTGATTTGTGACACGTATTGCCAGCTATGGAAACTTATGTAGGGTCTGGTATGTATGTGTGTGTGTGTGTGTGTGAGTATATATATATATATATATATATATATATATATGGGTCTTTCATTTAGGCATGAAGCACACTTGGGACTAACTTTTGCTACTCAGTCTCCTGCACTTTGCTCTCTTGTCCAGGTCACACTGATATAATGTGACACAGGGCACCAGGAGGACAAAAACTGGAGTTCATCACAAATCACATAGTAAAAATTATCTGACCAAACTTAGGTATACAACACTTTTTTTTTTTTTGGTGGTAAAATGCAATTGACGTTTTAAAAAAACACTTTCTAAGTGCCACTTCCTCAGAATTAAGTACATTCTTATTATTTGCAGCATTACCAATATCAGTCTTCAAAACAGTGTCCCTTTCTTCATTGAACACTGACTCTGGCCCTTCTTCCACAGCTTCTGATAACCACCATTTCCACTTTTCTACCTGAATCTGCCCATCCTAGGGGCTGCATTTACGTGATCTCATATTTGTCTTTTTATGTCTGAGTGTTTCTCTTAACATGTTTTCAGGGTTTCATCCATGTTATTTATCAGAATTTCATTAATTTTCAGGCTGAAAAGTATCCATTGCATGTATATAATGTTTTGTTTATTAATTTATTTGTGGGCAGATAGTAGGGTTTTGGGGACACTTTGGCTGAGAATAATACTGCTCTGAACATTGGTGTAATGTATATGCCATCCTCCTTTCATTTCTTTTGGGTATTTACATAGGAGTAGAATTGTTAGGATCGTAAATTCTATGTTTAAGTTGAGAAACTGCCAAACTGATTTCCACAGCAGTTGCGCCATTTTCCATTCCTACCAACCTTGCACAAGGGTCCCACTTTCTTAATGTCCTTGAGAATACTAGGTCTTTTTTTCTCTCTCTGGGTGTGGTTTTTTTTTTTTTTTTTTTTTCTTGGATAATAGCTACCCTAATGAGTGTGAATTTGTAGCATTTGATTTGCATTTCTGTGATTTGCATTTCTGTGATGACTGAGGATGTTGAACATCTTTTCATGTGCTTATTGGTCATTTATATATTTTCAGAAGAATGTCTATTCAGGTCCTTTGCCTGCTTTTTTTTTTTTTTTTTCTATGAGGCTAGGTCTCACTATTTTTTTACCTGTGGAACCGCAGGCTCATGCTACCCCGGGGTACCACAGACTCAAGCAATCCCCGGTCTCAGCTTCCCAAATAGCTGGGATTAAAGGCGTGTACCACCATGCCCAGCTATTTTTTTGGGACTAGGTCTCGCTATGTGCCCCCAGCGGGACTTGAACCGTGATCCCTGGACCCGGCTGCGGCTTCCTAGGCTGCTGCTTACAGGCATGCGCCACCATGCCCGGCCTCAGCACCATTTGATGAAGAGACTTAGTATCCCCATTGACTGTCAGATCAGTTGGCAATGGAGATTTGGGTTTACTTCTGAACTCTCAGTTGTTTTCCGCTGGTTTGGTTTATCTTGTTTTGTTTTGTTTATTTTTAAGAGACAAAATCTTGCTATGTTGCCCAGGGTTGTCTCGAACCATTAGATTCAAGTGATCCCCAGCCTCAGCCTCCCAGGTAGCTGGGATTACAGGCAGTGCTACCACACCTGGCTTCCTCTAGTTTTATATATCTTTTCTTCCTTATGCCAATATTGCATTGTTTTGATTACCAAAACATTTTTAGCACATTTGTGAAAGATAATTAGGTAAGTATTGAATTCAGTGGTTATGTTGACATTACTTCTTTTAGCACTTTATAGATGATGTTGTATTTTGGTTTGCTTAACTTCTGAGAATTCTGTGATTTTTATACATTTGTTCCTCTCAATACAGTGCATCCTTTTTTTCTCCTGATTGCTTCAATAATTTTTAAAAGCTTTCATAGCATTTCCTTTATTATCATGTCTTTGAATAATTTTTTTTTGATTTATCCTTCTGAATTTGTCACATTTCTTGCATATATGGGTTAGTTTGCATCATCTTTTGCAAAATAGTTATTATTACTTCTCAGTATTCTCTTTTGAGACTAATTAAATGTATGTTAGATAATTTAATGCTTTACCACAGTTCATTGAGACTTTTTTCTTTTCATGCTTCCTTTTGGATAATTTTTTTGTTTCATAGTGAAGTACACTGAATTTCTTTTTCAGTATCTAGTTTTGCTTTTTGATTCTATCATTGACATAGTTTTGATATTTTATGTATAAAAGTTAATAAAATAACTGGTTTCACCTGAATTTTGAAAACAAATATTCATTACTAGTTTGTCTTTTCAGATATCAGATATATTTATGAATGTTTTATTTTTACTTGTTTTTGGCCATCAGCGCAGCCTACAAATTGAATATAAATTGGAATTGTGTTGTAATAATTAATTTAGGATTATTTTCTATTAAATTTTTTTGGTAAATTATTATTTTGAAACTTGAAATTCATTGGTATATTTTGAAAATTAAAGATACTCATTGAGAGATTTCATTCCTGTTTAAATAGTTCCTGTTTAGTTCATGTTTCCCTTCCTTTAATAATAGGTAGTTGTTTCTGTCATTTTCTTGTGAGTTCAGTTTCTTCATGTACATGCAGCATATATCATATATCATTTCTTTCCTCTTTCCAGCAAATTGTAGCAATTGTATAATTGCTTTATACTTTGATTTTTTTGGTACATAACAAATTTAATAATTGTAGATTTTTTTCACAGTAAAGTGTCATTTTACATGTCACACCCCCTTTTTTGGTTATTGAATATTCTGGTTCTTCCAAGGAAGATAATTATGGTGTAAATGGAAAAATGATCCAGAGATAAGGAACTCAGTAAAATATTAGATTTCTAGTAGTAGTTTTCAAAGTTTTCAGTCTGGAATCCTGATCTACTCTTCAAAATTATTGATAATTCTAGAGAGCTTTTATTTATATGGGATATGTCTATCAAATTAGAAAGTAAAACAGAAATATAAGATTTGCTTTTAATTCATTTAAAAATAACAAACCTATTGTATGTTAACATGAATAGTATTTTAGTGAAAATAACTATATCTTTCAAAACATGGACAGAACTTCAAATATCTTTAATGCCTAGATTAATAGGAAATGACTGGATTTTGCATCTTTATTACATTCTCTTTGTTGTCATCTATTTTTTCACTTGAACATGAAGAAAATCTGATTTCATACACATAATGTATTTGGAAAAGGGCAGAGTATTTTAATAGACTTTTCAGATAATTTTTGTCTATCCTTCATTGATGCTATACTAAAACTCTGTGGTGGTAGCTTTTTAAAAAAATTAAATACAATTAATATAAGTAAGTAGAGCTATTTTGACTACCTATGAAACTGTCAAGATTGTCACAGTGATTTTATTTTCAAATGCAGTTTTGGAAAGACTAAGTGCACAACGTGGAATTTGAAATCATGACGGTGACATTTTTATATCCTAATTTCTTTGATTACTGTTCTGTCCTCCACTTGAAAGGGTCTCATCCAAGATATTTTAGCATTAATACATTTTTGAAAAATACTAATCATTTGCAAAATATGTGTTCCTTGGGTTATGCAGATCTTAAAAATGTTTACACATTTTATTATACATTGTCGAAGTATCACATTTGTTAATATTACCATTCTCACAAGAAAAAATATTTTGATTTGTTAAAATTTTCAGCCCAAAATGGTAGAAATAAGTTTTAAAAATTTCTCATTTGAAATATACAACTGGTGATAGATATTGACAGTTTCCTTTCATGTGACAGACTGACTCACAGTTCACTTTCAAGAAAGTAGCTGCTAAATACCCAGGATTAAGTAATTATTATTTGTTTGAAGAAAAAGGGAGTTTCATAAAAAAAGTGATTAGTTCAGTGTTTATTTCAGTCATATAAATGCTTTTTCTTTACGCAACTGTCATACTTTCCAGCTAACACATAAAAAGTATTGTCTTTGGACAACCAAACGCAAGTGTTGTTTTCAAGGATTGAGATTTAGTAAAATGTATAATATACTTTATCAAAGATTTTTTTTTTTTTCCCTTTGGAGACTGGGTCTCGCTGTTTTTGCCTGTGGAACCACAAGCTCACGTTGCCTGGGGTACCACAGACTCAGGCAATCCTCAACCTCAGCTTCCCAGGTAGCTGGGATTATAGGCATGTACCAGTATGTGCCACCACGCCCAGCTGTTTTTTTGGGACAAGGTCTCGCTATGTGCCCCTGACAGGACTCGAACTATGATCTCTGACCCTGACCACAGCTTCTAGGTTGCTACTTACAGCCATGTGCCACCATGCCTGACCTAAAGATGTTCTTAAACTGTCTTCTTTTTAAAGTTTATTGAGTGTGTGGTGGCAAAGAGTGTAATGACTACTAGTGTAGTTTGGTTGCTACAGCTAATAGGGTACCTTTCTTCAGTTTTATCCACTGTTAATTTTGAACCATGAAGGTATGTCCAAGACCATTAAAGAAACCAGTTACATTCTTAATATTATAAAAATGATTTTGACCTCATGAACCTTCTGAATCAGATTCAGATTTTTCCTGAATGGGTAGATTCCCAGGAATATATATTGTTACTTTGACAACTGCTGCTAGCTTCTAGAAATCTTCTTTGTTGGCAATAGTGATAATGATGATGATGATGATGCCCTCACAAAAAGTTGCAATTTTTCTCCACTGTAGCGTTTATTAATCTTAATTTTTTACTACACACACACTCACACATATCCATTCACCTACTTCTTTAGCGCACCTGTGCTGTATTACATACGCCTTCCTTTAGTTACAGTGGTGTATTTTGATGTGATTCTCAAGAGGTCAATGGTGAGAAACTATTTCATAGGTCACAAGTGATTTTGACATACTTTGTCACCTCTGTTTTTCAAAGTGTGGTGAGGGCTGTTGGACATCTAATCAATTAGAATTGTTGATAGTGAGACCAGATATCTGCATTTTACCACTTACTAAAGGTGATTCTGTATCTCAGTATAGAGAATCACTGCTTGGAACCTTTAGGAAGAAAACTGGGTTACTCAGAATAAAAGATGACTTCACTATTATCAGTTTTATATTTACTCCTCAGAGTGGAAGGTGATATTACTACTCTCATTTTTGTATTTTCAGCACCAAGTTAGTGTCTGATATAGAAAATTAACTCAGTAAAATGCCTCATGAATGAATGACTAATCTGACTTGACTATTATGTTGTTGTCTGACACCAACTTGCCAAATATATGATGACAAAGTTAACCTTAAATTATATATTTATATTCTTAGTCCTGCATTTACCTAGTATGTGTTTTAGAACTTTAACACCTATAAATCCTATTATGTGATTGAAAATATATTGGAGGGAATTATTCTGGTTACTTTCTCTCTCTCTATGCATGTATATATATTTTTATGTATGTATATATATGTATGTATATATGTTTTTAAGAAAGTAGGTCTTGCTATGCTGCCTGGGATAGTCTTGAACCTGAGAACTCATGTGATCCCGAGCCTCAACCTCCCAGGTAGCTGGGATTATAGGCATGTGCCGCTACCTGGCTCAATAAATAAATTGATAATGATTAAAGTTAATGGTAAGTTTTTTAAATTAAATTTATATATATATAATTATTTCACATCTTTATAATTCCTGGGACTCTCCCCTCCCTGATCGGTCCCCTCTCCCTCTCCCCCCCCAGTTTTGTACTTCAGTTTGCTTTTTAGCTTGTTTTGATAATGGCATTGTTTTATTAAGGATTTGTGAATAACTTTTCTACTAAATTATTAAGTTAATTATCATATACAGATTATAAAATTGTGGAGTAGAAATCTTGCTATTTATAAATGAGTAAGTGTGATTCTAAACAGTTAAAAACCAGCTGGGCACCGTGGCTTGTGCTAGGGATCGCACTTCGAGTCCCACCTGGGGCCCGTAGCGTGACCTAGTTCCAAAAAAATAGCTGGGCGTGGTGGCACACACCTGTAATCCCAGCTACCTGGGAAGCTGAGGCTGGGGATTGCTTGAGTCTGTATACCCTGGGCAACGAGAGCCTGTGGTTCCATGGGCAAAAGTAGTGAGACCTAGTTTCAACAAAAAAAAAAGTTAAAAACCAACAGAAGAGGCTGGGCATGGTGGTGCCTGCCTGTAAGCGGCAGCCTAGGAAGCTGTGGCCAGGTATCGTGGTTCGAGTCCACTAGGGCCACGTAGTGAGACCTAGTTCCAAAAAATTATAGCTAGGCATGGTGGAGCGTGCGCCTGTAATCCCAGCTACCTGGGAAGCTGAGGATGGTCTCAAAAAAAAAACAAAAACCTACAGAAAAGAGAGTAACACTAATTTCTTTTGGAAAATAAGTATGTTAATAAGACAAAATTTACTTATAACCATACAAGAAACCATTTTTGATTATGTATTTGAGATAAATTCCACTTTCAGTGTTGGGCTTTTAAGAGTTTGGAGAGCTGTGACAGATCCTCTACTTTCAAAAATACATGTCTTTTTTTTCAGTTTTATTGAGCTATAATTGGCATATAACCTTGTGTAACTTTAAGATATATGTAGTCTGATGATTTGATGTATTGCAGAGTTATCACAGTGATTAATTAACATCCCTATTACCTCACATAATTACCATTTTCTTTTTGTGATGACAAAGTTTAAGGTCTACTCAGCAACTTTCTATTATGCAATAAAGCATTGTTAACTGTAATTGCCATGCTGTATGTTAGACCCCAGAACTTACTCTTACAGTTGGAAGTTTGTACCCTTTGACATCGCCTTTGTTTCCCCATTCCCTATCTACTTAGCCACCGTCCTGTCCTCAGTTTTTTTATGTTTCATTCATTCATTCATTCATTCATTCATTCATTCATTCATTCATTCATTCATTCATTCATTCATTCATTCATTCATTCATTCATTCATTCGTTTGTGACTTGGTCTTGCTCTGTTGTCCAGAGAACCACAGACTCTTGTTGTCTGGGCTACCATCAAGTGATCCCCAGCCTCAGCCTCCAAGGTAGCTGGGATTACAGGTGTGCACTGCCATGCCCAGCTAGTTTTTGAGACTAGGTCTCGCTGTGTTTTCCTGGGGGTGAGGGGCGATCTGGAAACGACGGACTCAAGCAATTCCTAGTCTTGGCCTCCCTTCTTAGGCTGGGATTAAAGGTGCGCACCACCACACCTGGCCCAGTTTGATGTTTTTAGATTACACATATAAGTGGGCTCATACAGTATTTTAGTATTTGTTTTTCTTTCTGGTTTGGTTTTACTTTGCATAATGGTTTCAGGATCCATCCTTGTAACAAATGACAAGATTTCTTTTTTAATGTCTGATTAGTATTGTGTGTATGTGTGTGTGTGTTACACATTTTCTTTATCCATTCATCCTTTGATAGACTCTTAGGAGTACCCATGACTTGGCTATTGTGAATAATACTGCAGTGAAAAATTGGACCTCTGTTAGCTTCCTGCACTGCTGTAGATGTTCATTTATATCTTCTCATTTTTCTTTGTGGGAGAAATCATAGAGAAGCTTTCTTTCAGCTCTCAACTGTTTGTTCTGTGTACAAGTGACATGGGTAAAGTAAAATTGTTTTACTAACCTTCTCTAGTATGTTGAAAATTGTTTTTTCTTTATTCTGGAACTTTGTCAGACTCCTAGAATTCTACAAAGGCTCTCTCTCATCTTTGGGTGACTAAGATTGTTTCTCCAGTGACATGCATACTGTCACACAAAGTCCAGAGCTGGTTCACAGCTTGGGCTCCATAATCAAGTCTGAGTACACTTATTGGTGCATGAGTGGGTGAGACTCCTCCCAGTTCCCCTTAGCATGTAGTAGGATCTGATAGCTCCTGTCTTAGGTTCAGGCCAAATTGTTGAGTAGGGACATAGATGAGAATGTCTTACTTAGCCATCTGCTGACTTCCCACCTCTCCTGGTTTTTTAAACATCTAGTGACATGTGACAAGCTCAGAGTTTAGTTACGAGTTTGGTGATACATATGACTAGTCTTAATGATCCCAAATTTCTGTTTCATTTGTGCTTCTTACTATTTTTAATAATATCTAGATTTGGGAATATTTTAGATTTTCTTTGAAGTTGCATAGATACTATAGTTTCTATATATCCCTTATCCATTTCCCCCTACTATAGCATCTTATATTTTCAAGATATATTTGTTAAAACTAAGAAAGTGGGGGCTGGACATGGTGGCGCATGCCTGTAAGCAGCAGCCTAGGAAACCGTGGGCGGGGCCAGGGATGGTGGTTCGAGTCCTGCCAGGGGTATGTAGCGAGACCTAGTCCCCCAAAAAATAGCTGGGCATGATGGCTCAGTAATCCCAGCTACCTGGGAAGCTGAGGCTGAGGATTGCTTGAGTCTGTGGTATCCCAGGCAACGTGAGCCTGCGGTTCACAGGCAAAAATAGCGAGACCTAGTCTCAAAAAAAAAAAAGGTCAGTACTATTAACTGTACTGGTCAGTACTATTAACTAACCTACAGACTTAGATAGCACCAGTTTTTAATTTCCTTTTTTGTTTTAAGATTCAGTCTAAGATACCACATTGCATTTCTTCATCAGATCTTTCTTTTTGGTCAATGACAGACTCTTAGACGTTCTTTGACAGTTTTGAGGGCAGTTCTCAGGATTTTATAAAATATTTCTTGGTTTGTATTTGATTTATTTTTCCCTCATGATTAGACTAGAGTTACTGGTTTTGGGAGGAACAATTACAGAGGTGAAATGACATCTTACCCAGTCAGAACATGATAGTAACTTTGGTGGGTAGTGTTAACATTGACCATTATTAAGATCATATTTGCCAGATTTCTCCACTATACAGTTATGATTGTCCTTTGCTATATACTTTATTCTTTGGATGGAGTCTCTAAAGTCTAGCTCACACTTCTAGAGGGGGGAATATCTACATACATTATTTGGAGTCTTCTCAAAATCCACTTTTGCCACTTATTCAATCAGTTATATCAGAATGGACACAGTGTTTCATACTGTGGAAGCTAAGTCAATCCCATACATTTTTGTTACTCAAAAATTTCTGTCTTTAGTCATTAGATCACTTTTAGGTTGGCGTCTCTTATCCAGAAATGGACATTCTCTATTCTGATAACTGTGCATTAACTCTCTTTCTGTAAGATTCTTATTGTATGTTTTCCATGGACCAGCCATAAAATTTGCTTTCCTGAAAGTCTTGCTTTCTTTTATTAAAAATTGTATTAAAAGTTCTTCTATTATGTTTTTTGGAGCTAAGATTTGATACTGGGTGAGTTTATTGCTACTGACCATCACTACTTCTGGATGCTTCTAGGTAGAAACAGGAAGTATGTTAATTTTTACTAACCTATGTTTATGCATATCTTTATTTGTGTATAAGTATCTGTATGTTAAGCTAACCATGAGTTTACACTGATTTCTCCATCTCTAGTCCACCATTTTACCTTTCCCCCATCTACCTGTTACTTTATTTTTTTTTTTTGGGACTAGGTCTTGCTTTTTGCCCGTGGAACCACAGGCTCACATTGTCAGTGGTACCACAGCCTCAAGCAATCCCCAGCCTCAGCTTCCCAGGTAGCTAGGATTACAGGTGCCCGCCACCATGCCCAGCTATTTTTGGGACTAGATCTTGCTGTGTTGCCCCGGGTGGAATTAGAACTGTGATCCCCAGACCCTACCGTGACTGCATAAGCTGTCACTTACAGGCTTGTGCCACCGTGCCAGACCTACTTTATTCTTCAAAAGTGAGAAGCCTGGTTTCCACCCTTATCCACTACTCACCATGCATTTTTACTTGTTTGTTCAATTAAGATATACATATGAAGCAGAGCTAGAATTGTTAACCCAAAGCCGGGTGTGGTGGTACATGCCTGTAATCCCAGTTACCTGGTAGACTGAGGCTGGGGATCACTTGAGTCCATGGTTTTGAGATAACCCTGGGCAGCATAGCAAGACACCTAGTCTCTTAAAAAAAAGAATTGTTAATCTATACCCCTTTGTGAACAAGCATGCCAACTAGAGCTCAATATGTATAATCTGTTACTTAAAAAATGTGTGTTTGTGTGTGTGTATAAATAAACTTGTAGATGTCTTTGTGCCTATTTATATTAGTCTCTTCCCCCTTCTGAGTTGTTGTTTTTCATCTGTTCTGTGTTTAGTATTAAGCATACATATTAGAATTAAGTGAAATAAGTCTTGAATTCTATAGAACTTTTATGGGCACAAAATGCATGAGTTACATGTAAACTCAGGCATTGGGTTTTTAAGGTAGATGCTTTCTTTAGTTTTTTTGTGGTTCCAGTGTAAAAGTATTTGAAATTTGAGTATAAGAATGATAGGTATCATGTTTTAGAAAACTAGAAAAAAATGCAGCAAGGAAAAACATCTGATTATTTTTATTTATATTTAAAAAATTATTTATTTGTTTTTTTGAGACTAGGTCTCACTGTTTTTGCTGGTGGAACTGCAGGCTCATGCTGCCTGGGGTACCACAGACTCAAGAAATCCCCAGCCTCAGCTTCCCAGGTAGCTGGGATTATAGGCGTGTGCCACCATGCCAGGCCTGTCTGATTATTTTTAACATTTGGATTTTATGACTTTCACAAGGCAAGTGTATTGTATTGCTTAGGTTATAAGCCAACAGTTAGGTTTCTATTACCTTAAGTTTTAGAGATTTGTTTTGGGAAAGTAAGCAAAATTCTTAACTGTTGCATGGCAAGGTGTCAGGAAAATAGTTGAGGAAATGAGTAACCATTTAGGAAATCAGGGAGCTTTAACTGCTTGGTTATCTTGTTGCTCTCAGCAGCAAATGTCTTTTGCACAGTTCTTAATGTAGTGGTTCTCAACTGGAGACTACATAAGATTACCTGTGGGACCCTATACTACATCTGTGAAACTCATAGTGTGGATTCTGGCCTCTTGTATTTATTTTGAAGCTTTCGCAGTGATTCTGACCTAGTGGTGCTCTGCCATTAGATGATTTAGAGTCTAATTCTTTTGAACTGATCCTGTTTACATCCTTAAATGTGAGAAATAGAAGGGAGAGGGAGCTTTGGGTTCTGACTAGTGAGCTTATCTAGTTTCCATCTACTTTATGTAGAGTTCTTTAACTTCAGAGGCTACTATAATCACTGTTGGCCAGCCTGTTAATTGACTTTTCTTGGTTTCAAATCCCCATTCCTAATCTAGTCATCTGTGACCAGATTGCAAGTGTCATATGTGATAGTACTGGTAGCGCTTAATCTTTGTTTTTGACTATTGTCAACATTTTTAAAAAAATATTTCTTTGAGATAAAGTTAGTTTACCACATTGATATAATTTAGAGAGGTAGGTTCACATCTACCTCTTCAGATGTGTGTTACCATTCCACACTTAGAATCCAATCACCACAGTCCATTGGACCTTCTCCCAACTTTTCTTTCTTGTCGCCATTCTTCCCTCTGGTAGCCTCACTTTTTTGGTTAAATTTCTAGGATTTGTTTTCACTTCATTTTGTCTGTTCCTTTGTTTTGTTTCGCTATATTTCACACATAAGTGAAACCATCTGGTATTTGTCTTGCTCTTTCTGACTTCACTTTTTATAATCAATCTCCTGTTTCATCCATGTTGTCATAAATAGCAAGATTTTATTGTTTTAGTTTTTATAACTGAGTGGTATTTTATTGTGTTTCTGTACCACATCTTCTTTAATCTATTCCTCTGTCCAAGGCTCCTTAGGTGGTTTTTATTTACGTGCCTATTGTAAATAGTGCAGCGATTCAAAAAGCATGTATCTCTTTGAATTAGTGTTTTTTAATACTCTGGATAGATAGCTAGAAGTGGGATTGATGTATCATAGATAGATTTTTTTTTTTTTTTTAGACTAGGTCTCGCTGTTTTTGCCTGTGGAACTGCAGGCTCACGTTGCCCAGGGTACCACAGACTCAAGCAGTCCCCAGCCTCAGCTTCCCAGATAGCTGGGATTACAGGTGCGTGCCACCATGCCCAACTATATTTTTTTGGGACTAGGTCTTGCTGTGTGCCCCTGGTGGGACTTGAACCGCCATCCCTGACCCCGGATACGGCATTCTAGGCTGCCGCTTACAGGCATGCGCCACCATGCCTGGCTCAATAAATATATTTTTAACATTTTGAGAAAACTCCATACTGTTTGCCTTAGAACTTTTGACGAGTCTACAGTTAACCGTCAGTACAAGGCTTCTTTTTCCTTTGTGGAGATAAAAATTAAAAGCCTTCAGGCTGTGAAGTTCTTGATGAAGAGAGATTTTCCAGTAGAGGGAAAATATAGCTTAAATATATATTGGGAAACCATGTGAGAAAAATTCAAGGAGGTGTTGAAATATTAATAAAAAAAACATTGAATGAGGCACATGCCTGCAAGTGGCAGCCTAGGAAATTGCGGCTGGGGCCAGGGATGGCGGTTTGAGTCCCGCCGGGGGTCATGTAGTGAGACCTAGTTCCAAAATACATAGCTGTGTGTGGTGGCATGCACCTATAATCCCAACTACCTGGGAAGCTGAGGCTGGGGATTTCTTGAGTCTGTGGTACTCTGAACAATGTGAGCCTGTGGTTACATAGGCAAAAATAGCGAGACCTAGTCTCAAAATGAATGAATGAATAAATAAATAAAAACATTGAATGAAAAACTATGACTTAAGAATATTCTTTCCATATTTGAACATTTCATTGAAAATGTAAATATTAATATAATTTAATCATATGTATTTAGTTCTTTAAATTTGAAAGTTTTAAGTATGTAGAAAGTTAATTTATTAGAAAAGCATATAACACCAAAAGTATCCATTACGTAAGTGTTTTTGTTAGGGATATGTGATGTGGACTTTCCCCCCATTTTTAATTCTTTTTTTTAAATGTAACATTGGTTTTAGAACATTATGCAAGTTTCAGGTGTATAACTTTTTTTTTTTGAGACTACTTTGCGCTATTTTTGCCTGTGGAACCACAGGCTCATGTTGCCCAGGATATCACAACCTCAAGCAGTCCCCAGCCTCAGCTTCCCAGGTAGCTGGGATACAGACACATGCCACCATGCCCAGCTATTTTTTGGGGATTAGGTCTCACCACATGCCGTGCCCCTGCGCCGACACCCCCCCCCCCCTTGCAGGACTTGAATCGCGATCCCTGGTCCCAGCTGCAGCTTCCTAGGCTGCTGCTTACAGGCATGTGCCACCATGCCTGGCTAGGTGCATAACATTATACCTTAACATCTGCATATACTTCATCATGATCACCACCAAAAGTCTAATTTCCATTCACCACTGTAGAATTGGATCTCTTTACTCTTTTTTTGACATCTTATTTTTAAAATACTTTTGTTGTTTACATATTTATGTATATTTGTGTATGTATGCATATACATTTATGCAGATATATATATATATATATATATGTATATTGCACCATTGCATTCCCTGGCTCCTCTCTCCATCCTGTCACCCTCCCTTTACCTTTTCTAATTCCTTCATTTCTGGTAGCCATTTTTTGGAATGCTCATATTTCAAATATGAAATCTTAAAAAACTTGATTTTCCAATAAATCATGTCAATTTACAATAATTTTCATGTACTTAAATTGTTAGCTACAATTAAACATAGTGACTTTAATAAAGTGCCTTTAATAAATTGAAGTGCCTCTATTTAAATATTACTGAGCAAATTGGTATATATATATATATATATATATATTTTTTTTTTAATTTAAAAAAAATTTTAAGACACTAGGTCTTGCTTTGTTGCTCAGGGTTGTCTCAAACCTGAGGACTCAAGGGATCCCCATCTTCAGCCTCCCAGGTCACTGGGATTACAGGTGTGCACCACCACACCTGACCAAATTGGTATATTTGATCAATGTCCATGATATTGTAAAGGAAGAGAAAGAAAACAATTAACTTTCTGTTTCACTGAGTTTTTCATTATTACCAGACTTGGGAATTACCAAAATTGAAGATTTGTTTGAGCCATTTTTTTGGTTTATTTTATTGAGGGGAAAGTCAGCCATTTTAAAGACCACATTTCATTGGGATTTTGTGCAGCTACAACCTCCAACAAGTTCCAGATCATTCTTATAACATCAATAAAAAAATCCCATACTTGTTAAGTAATTACTCCCATTCCTGTTTACTCCCAGTCCCTGTCAGCTACCAGTTTGCTTTTGCTTTCTATGAATTTTTACTTATTTGGAATTTTGTATTTTGAAACCATATAATACAAATGGTTGACCTTTTGTGTGAATTTTTACTTATTTGGAATTTTGTATTTTGAAACCATATAATACAAATGGTTGACCTTTTGTGTCTGCTTCTTAGCATGATGCTTTTGAGATTCATCTCTAGTTTGTCTTGCCACTGAAATTTTTTTTTTATGACTGAATAATAGTCTACTGTGTATATACTCACTCTTTATACACACACTCATCTGTTGATAGGTCTCGCAGACTCAAGTGATTCTTAGCCTCAGCCTCCCAGTAGCTTGAATTAATAGGCACGTGAAGAATAACCTTTCATGCACCAACTTTTTTTCTTTGATTGCTCATATATTTGGTTTTATAGCCACAAAACCATTGATATAACCAATGTCATAAAGATTTCCCATGTATTTTTTTCTTCTGAGAGTTATACCTCTTAGGTATTGATCCTTTTTTGTGAAATGGGGTGAGTTGGGGTCCAACTTCATTCTCTTTTGTATGTAGGTATCCAGTTGTCTCAGCACCATATTGAAGCGATGATTATTTTCTCCCATTTAGTTTGCCATAGTTGTGTATTTATTTTGGACTCTCATTTCTGTTTCATTTGTCTGTATGCCAATAGCACATGGATCACTGTAGCATTATAATATTGTAATATATTTTAAAATCATGAAGTATGACTCTTCTACCTTGTTTTTTTTCCCCCTAGACAATTTTGATTTTGGTTATCCAGGGCCCTTTGAAAAAATTATGAATGTGAGGGTCTGCTCTCAATTTCTGCAAAAATTGCTGTTGAGATTTTAATAGGAATTGCATTGGCTCTGTAGATTGCTTTGGGTATTATTGCCATTTTAACAATATTGAGTCATCCAGAAATACACTTGTAGACACACAGAACAGTTGACCAAATGTCAATTTGTCCTATGACCTAGTTGGGAGAACGTAGAATTAACCATTGTACCCGGTATAAGATGTTCCTGGCTCATTTTACATTTCTTGCCCTATGCGTAGAGTCCACCATTTTTTCAACTGACTCAGATCTTTTATTCTCTTAAACAAAAAAGTATCGAAGTCTTACAAATAATATTGATAATCAGTAAATATCTTCTGATGATTCTTTCATGATGAAAATACATTGAGAGTCATAATTTAAGATATTTCACCTTAAAACTTTGTTTCAAGGTTTTTTTTTTTTTTTAAGTCAGAAAGGTAGAATTTTGGGCCGGGCATGGTGGCACTTGCCTGTAAGTGGCAGCCTAGGAAGCCATGGCCGGGGCCAGGGATTGCGGTTCAAGTCCCACTGGGGGCACACGAGTCCTAGTCTCAAAAAATAGCTGGGTGCGATGGCGTGCGCCTATAATCCCCGCTACCTGGGAAGCTGAGGCTGGGATTGCTTGAGTCCGTGATACGCCGGGCAACATGAACCTGCAATCAATTCCATGGGCAAAAATAATAGCGAGACCTAGTCTCAAAAAAAAAAAAAAAATTTCGTAGGAGTAAATTGTTTTAGATGATCTTTCAAATTTGTAATTTTCTTATTCTTTTTCTTGCTTTTAGGAAAAAGGTTCTTGTCTTTTCTGCTACTCTTACATTGATCTTTTTTTAGTTTCTGATCTGACATTTGATGAAAGAGAATGGGAACTGACCGTATACCTACTAAAGTGTATATAACCAGTTGATAATTATCTTCTCTAAGCACCAACCTAAAGAATTCTATCTCCAGTAAACTTCATGAACCTGGAGTGGAGATTTAGTTGGTTATAACCTCTTGATTTTACAGAAAATGAAATTGAGTCCCAGATCTGTATAATCTGGATTACTTGCTTCTTAGATTAGACTGTGTGCTCATAGTAGAACAACTCCACTTGTTGGGGACAGACCAGCATGGCTAAAATCCTTGACAATTGCCGTTTACTAGAGTGAACTTCTGAAAACTTTGTTTTTGGCTTACTTGTAAACTGGAGATAATAATAACTATCATAGAATTAGTATGATAGTTAATTAGAATAAAATTTAAAGGAACCCACTACTCATCTGTCACATTGTTTTGTTTTTT
>PVHY01008909.1:0-59104 GCA_004024945.1 Uropsilus gracilis | reverse complement strand
ATACCATTTTCTCAAACTTCTCGGAGCCTGGAAGTCTTATATCAAGGTGTCAGAAGGTCTGGTTCCTTCTGAGGGCTGAGAGAAAAAACCTGCTCACTCCTGTCTCCTAGCTTCTGGCAGCCTCGGGCATTCGGTCGGTAGAAGTGCTTTCCTTGTCATCTCGTCTTCCTTCTCTTGCGTGTCGAGTCCAAACATCCCCCTCTTATAAAGACCCCACTCACACCGGATTAGCACCTCCGGCCACTGCAGTATGACCTCTTAGGAAGTAATCACATCTGCAAAGACCCATCCCCCAAAGCAGGTAATGTTCTAAGGCACTGGGCTCCGGACCGCAGCACCTGCATGGGGGCGGGGCAGCACTTCCACCCGCGCCACCAGGTCACTGCCATGCCTTCAGTCTAAGCCCCAGTCCTGTTGGCTCCACCCTCAGCTCATCCTGAATCTAACCACTTCTCACCACCTGCCTCAAATCCTCTCCAGTCACCCTGTCTCACCAGAGGGATCCTGCCAATGCCAAGGCCAGATGGCACCATTTCTCGGCTCCACAGCCTCCGTCTCACTCAGTGGGACACAGAGTGCTGCTCCTGCAGCCTCCAAGCCTCAGCCACCCATCCAGGCCTCTCCTTGCCGTCCTCCAGTGCCATTCCTGGTCACACTGGCTGCCCTTCTAGTCCTGGGATCACCAGGTCTGTATCTTCGGGAACTGAGGGGGGGGTCCTGCCAGCTATTCTCCACCTGCAACATTCTTCCCCAGACAGTCACAGACTGCCCTCCTCTTTCTCAGCTTCCCAACTGCCACTTCCCTCTGCCTTGTTCTCTTCAGAGGACGCGCCCTATCAGGTACTATTCATTGTCTGGTTCTCCCACTGAAATATTAGATTCATAGAGACATTTTGGCTTCTACCTTTCCCCTTGGGTCTAGGATATCATCTGGCTCTTAGAAAGCAATCAATAAATAATTGTTGAATGAATGAGTGCAGGAATGAAATGAGAATAAAAGTATATTAAATGTTAATGTTAACATGAATTATTTACCTATGAGTGGTATAATTAAACAAGTTAGCAGTATTTTACACCATTTTATAAATTCCAATGTTTCTAGGTTTTCTGAAATGCCATTTTATTTTTACAAAATGAAAAAAACAATACCTTTAAAGGTTTGTTTAAACACACTTAAATTTTTAAAAGCTATAATTTCTACAATATAAACAGTATGTGAGACGGAGTATATATGCTCAACTATGATGACTACGATGTTGGAACTTATATGCTTTGAAATTCTTAAATGCAGCAATTGATATTACATCTATGATTATTTTAACATTTTATCTGTTTTAAAAGCTGACTTATTTTCATCAATCAGAAATGTTTAAAAAAAGATGCCTTGAAAATCAAAGCAATGAAAAACAAGCTTTAGAAGACCAACGTGAAAGCTAAGTCTTAAAATATCTGAAACTTAGATTAAAAAACCAAAATCTGAGAACAAATTGCTTTGATTAGGGTATTGTCACTGCTGGAGCTGGCAGCCCAAACCCAGCCCAGGGCAGACTCTCACTGGCTGTGTGTCCATGGGTATATTCCTATTGCCTTTACTGCATCTCAGTTGTCCCACCTGTAAAATAGGAAAGATCCAAATGATTCTTTGTGCAGAGGAAGTGAACATATGCGAAGCACTTAAGGTAATACTCAGTTCAGAGCAGCACTAGATGCTAGATAGGTGCTGGTTAATATTATCATCTCAGGCATCAAATTCATCCCACACATGCCCCCAAGCAGCCTTTAAAGAAGAGGATGCTTTTGAATAGCAAGTTCCATCTATATCTGGCATAGAATGTTACTTTGATTAGTGGAATTTTACATTTGCCAGAAACAGTTTTTTGTAAGCTGCCCCCTCCCCCCCAATCTTCCCACATTAAAACATCCAGAACAAAACTAGGGTGGTAACAAAATGATGGTATTGTTCAGCTAAACTATTATATGATTGTTCTCATGCTCAAAACTTCTATTTCCAGACTAGTTTTTCTTAACTGAATAAAGAGTCATAACTACATGAGCGATACACAGAGGCCATAGGACCACCACTGATTTATTTTGCAAGCCTTCTGTAGGTAAATTAAGAGTACTGTGTGACCAAGGACCACAAGGAGTGCTTCCTTGAAGACATGCACTCCTAGTGCCTAAGTCTTCCCTGCTAAGAGAAAAATGCCTGCCAGCCTCACTAATGCCTGAGCATCACTGGAGCACAGCTACAGAGACCACAGCAACCAAGCTCCTGCAGCTGAAGAGGGAGTGACAGTCAGGGCCTTGCTGTCAAACACCAGATACTCCTCTGATTGGAAGCCACTGATTGGTGATACTGCTTGCGAACACTTAGTCCTCCAGCTACCAGCTCTTACTATGAATCGTGATAAGCCATTTTCAGAACTGAAGCTGAAACATAACTGTGGACGTCAAAGGCCCATCATTAGACAGCTAAAAGGGACAAGCAAAGTACTATGTTCAAAACATTAACATTTAAAATTGAAATTCTTCGAATAGCTTGTCATTTCTGATATCCTTCTGCACAGAGAAATTATTCTAGTGAAACTTTAGTGAAGTTACAATGCTCCTTTTAGCTATACCAAGGACTAACATTCCATATACATTTATATTGTTTTTTCATTTAATTGATCTTTATGATCTCTCATATAATATGATCACATCAGAAGTTTTTTTAAAAAATGTAATGAGAAAACAGAATTTAAATACTTATTAAGAGCTTGAAAATCATTCTACTTTAAAATCAATCTACTATTTCATCCATAACACTGTCAAACTTGTTAAATAATGAATGATGATGGCAATCAAATTATTACCATTCTTAAATTCTTACTGTATTGTTTTTAAAGACTTAATCCAAGTAATTCTTTTTCTTGTTCAAAATATGTCATGAATTAACTAACTTGTTTGAAAGTTATGCTGTTTGTCAATATTTACACAGTAGAAATGCTAATTTTTCTGTTCTGGAAAAGCACTATAAATCTATTAAAGAAAAAACTCTAAAAACACTATATATCTATTCTGGAAAGACACTAAAGGGAAAGAAAATTGTTGTGTAAAGTTTCATAACAGTTCTGAAAGTACAGATTTTAATAAAGCTGTGAAAAGAACAATAATCATAAACCTCTCATGACTGCTTACTGAACAGATTGGCTATGCATTTGCTCTCAAGCCACAATTCTCTAAAGATTGTGGTTTCATAGGATGCCTTTTGTCTCAGCATCCAAGGAAAGGCAATCACACACCATGAGTGGAGGAGGTGGTTGGAGCCTGCCAAGAAATGACATATTCCAGTGGACTCAAATCACCCTCATCAAATTTTGGCATTCTGTGGACTAAGAAGAAAACCAAGTTCATTGAAAAGCAAAGCTTGCCACCTGCTGCCCGACGGCATAAACATAGATCAAACTGTCCAGGAATTTAAGTTTAAACCATTTTTATAAATTGATTGATATGGATGACTTTTGTGTATTTATTACAACTCACCAGCCTTTGTATTAGAATATCAGCCCCCCACATTTTTAACCAAATGCTATCTCAAACCCCTTATGTAATCAGTTATAACCAGTGTGCTTAAGACCAGCCAAACTATCAAGCTATTATACATGCAGTATGTATAATAAATTGACCAAACCGTGGTTGTGTTTATTACAGTATCCAGACCAGGGAAGAATTCCTTTGAAAAGGCGCCAGCATTGTCTATGCTTCCATGGTCTGTCATCATTCTAGATGATGCAGAATAGTAAAGCTGTTTTCTGAAGCTTGCATATGTTAGTTAAAATGCAAACATTCAATTTGACAGCATTTTACACGTTTGTCTTACAAAGTTTTAAATTGCAGCAAAGCTCACTAAAAAAGAAAGCTCACACCTAAGATTTCATTATTGCTTTAAATGTCAGTTCTAGTTATTTAAACTTCTAAATATCTAAAACATGCTAATATCAACAAGCTCTTCCAGTTATTCTTTTCATTTGAATGCGTCCTGAGAAAACCTGAGAAGTCTTTTAGTCTTTTTCCTTAAACTACAACGAACTTAAATCCAGCTGTATTCTAACTCTGCACTTGTGTGCTGAGGTCACCATCCCCTCGTAAAAGGAGAGATACAAAACATGTTTAGGGGGAAGTGAAACTCCCAATTTCCCTAAGAAGAGGGGTGCTGCCAGGCCCTAACAGTAGGATCAGGGGCAAGGCGCCAGGGATCCTCCAGGGACTTCCCCTTTGCCCAGAAGCTGGCCCAGTGGATGCTGGGAATTCATGGGCACAGCCTCAGCACCCACATGAGTGACTCCTGTGTCCCTTTGATTAAAGCGGTAACAGCTTTTGCCTGCACAACCTGTCCACATGCGAAACAGCACCACAACAGAGTGAAGTCTTCAGCTGTCTGGGGACCACCATAAAGCAAATGAAGAGTTCCTTTCAAGGCAGTTGACACCGCGATGCTGCAGCGTTTCCAGCCGCCTTTTTCTCAAGCACTGGAGGCAGCAGCTCCACAGGAGAGGAAGACTGCCCAAGCACCGACAGTCAGTGGTCAGACACGGGGGGGCATCTTAGTTGCAGATGCTCTGCACCGGTGGCTGGCTCGCCCTTTCCCAAAACACCCTGCAGGCACGGTAAACTCAGCTTCGGTTGATGCTCTTGTCTCTGACCAGTGAGCACCTCTCTCCCTCTCATTGAGCTGCCCCTTATTGAAGCGGTTTGAGGATTAAATTTAGCTGGGGGTTGGTTAAATCTTCCTGAGTAACCCCTACCAGTCCTCAGGGTCCCTGGGAAACAATCAGCAAGCTAATTATTTCATTAATTGATTTCAGGCTTGTTAACATCACAATTGGACTTTGAAGGAAAAGGTCAAAATTTCAACTTAATATCATTAAAAGGAATATAGTATATTTCATATATTCTGTCCTATCATATATGGCACTTAATAAAAAGACACAAAAATTTAACTATCCATTTTAGAAATAACATAAAGGGAGCAAAGAACATATAACAATTACATATTATTGCTTATTATATAATAATATAACAATTACATATTATTACATTAACTTAAAACTATTTAACTAGCACAGCAGCGGGCACAAAGAAATAACTGTGAGGATGAAAATCCCAAAGAATTTCTTCTGTTCTTCCCAAACACTTTCTAATGGAGTTTAACATTTAAACAATTTGAGCAAAAAGGTAAAATATAAATTCTTTAAGAGGAGCACAGTATTTCTTCCCTTAGTTTAGAAAGTATTTCTGACTATGTAAATGATACTACTACTATTATCACCAACTAATAGAAGGATAAACATCTAGAAGCAAATAACAAAAATTTCCCCAGTAACCAGTCATCAAATAGCTAAACAGCAAACCTATCTGAAATAAATATTGCATTGTTTCTTATTTAACAACATCACAAATAATGCAATATTTATTTCAGATGTTTAAATTAATGAAATAATTATCAGTCAGAATATATTCTAACAAGAAACTAGATTATACAATCTAATAACAAAGAATTCAAGCCTATACCAGGATGTGTGTGTGTGTGCGCGCGCGCACGCACGTGAACATATGTGTGCATTAAAGAAAACCTATGCAAAACTTCTTCCCAGTTCATCATGGGAGATGCAAGGTCTCAGACACCAGTGGAGGAGGAATATGGGTGAAGGGTGCATGCCTACAATAGCATGGAAGCCACAGAAAGGGTGCACAGGAGTTTGCATAGCAGAAATAACCTGAAATGATTATGGTAAAAAGCTCTAGAGTGAACAGTGGTAGACAGAAAATCAGAGACTGATGAATATTTGAAAAAGAAACAGACCCTAATTTTTTTTTTTTACAGAACATGATGAATTGCTGATTAAGACTCTTGGGCCTCTTGCGTCAGGACACCTGGTTCAGTTCCCAGTTGGATCTTAGCAATTATTTCTTAAAATAAATTTTCTATACCTTTCTCTTTCTCCTGGGACATCCATTCTATGTGTGTTATTTCTCATGGATTATCCCAAAGAACTCTTAGAATGGTGTCATGTTTTTAATTCTTTTTCTCTCTTTGCTATTCTATTTCTATTCTTGCCACTGTGCTTGTGAGCTGACTAGTTCTCTCCATTGTTTCTGTCTACTTGTTAGGAGCTCTAAAATATCTAATTCAGTTATATTATTTTAAGATCCACTAGTTCTAGTTGTGACAGTCTCAATTTTATAAGTTCCTGTTTTTCATCATTCATTTTTTTTCTTATATCATGAGCATAGTTATAACTGCTATCTTAAACTCACCATTAAGCATATACTCCAGTTCTGCTGGATTCAGATTTATCTTGTTTGAATTTAGGAATCTGGTGGGTCACCCCATGAGCAACAGGGATTCATGTTCCTTAGAGTTCTGTGGGACCCAAGTTGTACATTGAGGACCCATGATGAAACACCTGTCTAGGTAAAATTGGCCAAGATGTCAGAGGGTCTCCATTTAACAGCTGCCCCTCCCTCTCATGGATTATTCTACCTCAGCATCCTCCAAACACAGCTTAATCACCATTTTATCTAGTCCTTTGCACCAAACTAAACATTTCCTTTGCAGTATCCAATAGTTATTCTTTTATCTTCCAAAGATAGCTGACTTTACTTAGTGATTTGATTGCGACTATTTGGAGGAGGGAATCCCAGAATCTTTACTATGCTGCTATTCTGCCAAACTCTCACAAGTGAATCTAGATTGTCACACAATTTTGTACTTAAAAATTCATGAAACAAGTGACATCTTTTACTTTTCTATTTATAAAAATGTGTCAAAATACACTGCTTCAAAACTGCTAAACAATTGTTTTCTATTATTTTGGTATAATTGTCAGACAACAGCATTGTCTGAAAGAGAAGACTATGAAATAAGAGGTCAGCTCAAGTCAGACTCCTTCAACTAACTTCTTGTGCATTCACTACTTAAACTTTAAAACACGATGGTCTATGTTGGTTGAAATTTTGAAAGATGAAGAAAATTGTACCTAATACATTCTTGTTCTATTTTCCATTATATTCAAGTAACTTTCACAAGAGACAAGTATTCAGGATGAAGTCTATTCAAATACAATATTGATAAATATCTCTTCTGTATTTGGTGAGACTAACTCCATCAATCACATCACTCAGGAATCAAATGAGCTCTGAGTAAAAAAACAGGTATCATTTCCTCGAAAGCCCGCTTGTTCTCTATGAGAGTGGAACTAATCCTACATCAAAGCTCAAATCTATCAATATTTAATTAAATACTTAGTACTAAGAAGTTCAAGACATAAACTTGATTTGTGGTGTCAGTTTTATTATCAAGAGACTGGCTGCCTGGATTCTGTTACCACTTTCTTTTTCTTTATTATTGTTCATGTGCTTTTGTTGATCAGAGGCATCCCCAGAAAGTGCAAGAAATAGGACAACTTGTACCTCAAATTTGAGAAGGTAAGACCATAAAAAAAACAGATGGAATCTGATCAATGAAAACTCTTTGCGGCAGAGGTGCCATAGAAATGTGGGTGCCAGGGCTGAACTACTGTACTGCAATGTTCATGTGATGTCAGTGCACTCTGACCACTATGATCAGTAAGGTCTTCACCGGTCTCTTCTCATTACTTTGGGGAAACTGAGGCAGCCTAGAAGCTGGGTTAACATTTACATTCCAACTTCATCAGACCTTTGAACTGAGAGTAGCCATGTAACATCACCTATTACTTTCACCAACTGAGCACTATGCTGGGTAGTGCAAGTCACACAGACATGGTCAGGATGAAGGGCTGGGGTGGGAGGACACAAGGCCTGAGGGATCTCTCAGGAGGTAAAGGAGGTTCAGGGGACATGGCTGTGAGGAAACTGAGATCAGGAGAATGAGCAGGTCCTCAATAGGGGGGAGGAGTGTGTGCATGTAGGTCGAGCCACAGGAGAAGTGCCAGGAGGAGCCAGGCAGGGTAAAGGAGCTGCTGGTGATGGACAAGGTGACAGGTGGTCACCTATGCCAGGTGACAATCAGGGGAGAGGGTGTGCAGTGGACCAGGAAGTCAGATCCCCCTGGAGAGGAGAGCTAATATTTCTCCTCAGATTCAAGTCACCTCTGCAGAGAAGGGCAAGATGAGACTCACATTTTGTCAAGATCCCGAATGATTGGGGACACAGGCTTGGCCTAAATCTTGTCATAAGTTGTCAGTCAGGTCCCTTAGGATGGAGGGGACTGTCAGAGTCTTCTCACCCTACTCACAGAAAGTCTGCCTGTCTCCACCAACAAGCCAGGAATATTCTCCAATCCTCTGCTGAATTCTACCTGCCTATAATTCTGGTTCCTCTTGCTACACTGCATACTCAAGTAAACCTCTTACTCCAAAATAGCACTCCTGAACAACAGAGGACATTTTTTCCCGGATTAGCAAATGTGTGTGTGTGTGGGAGGGGGAGGATCTCTTCTCCAAGGTATTTAAGTTATATTCTCTCCATTTAGAAATTCTTGCCTCTGAAACCACAGAATCAGCTATTTTTGCTAGGTCATCTCTGAGGAAGAGATGAATATGTATGAAATTTACTCAACTTCAAGAACCTCAGTAAAATAAGCTGAATGTATTTACCAAACAAGTGTTTTTTAACTTACTTTTAATTTCTACTTGTATGTATTCTGCATAATTTGAGATGTACTGTCACCTCCCCACACAGAACTCACATCTAAGAGGCTCTCAGTTCACCCAGGCAAGTCTAGGGAAAAAATTGTCATAAAAATTTGGTCTCAAAATTTATCCTATACTTTGCTCAAATATAAACTCTTAAGCCAAGGAAAACAAGGGAACAGGTGCCTCAGAGGCACCTTGGAGGGACTCAGGGACAGTATGTAAAATGTCAGACAATCCAGACATAGAACAAGCTCACCTTACATCTATGTAAGACCCCAAGGTAGTTCCCAAATCATTCTCATGTTGGCATCGGTCACACAGGCCAGACCTGAAACTCATGGGTCCCCGATGTCAGCCAAGTGGTGCTCTCTTGCAGCTGCTTGTGGGTAGAACATGTTTCAATCCTAGTTGTACTAACAGAACAACTAATTAATTCAACTCTCAGTGCACAAATTGATATCAAGACAGAGAGATAGTCATAAGGAAAAACACTTTATCAGGCTTAAGGAACATGGTCTAATTATTGGGGAACATTCTTAGCTCCTCTGTACTCTTGCGCACTTCTTGCTAAGTGCCCCAGGAGACTTACAATCACTGTCTGCAGGTCTCACTGTCTAGTGGGTGGGGCTTCTATGTGTCCAAGCTCCCTATTTATGAGTGGAAGGGACCTCTCAGTCCCTCATCCCATGAAATGTACAGCAACGGGTAGCCAGGGCCCCTCCTGGTGCCTGGAAATCCCTAGTCACTCAACGTCTTGGTTTCCCCTCTCCCATTTGCTGCAAATGCCCAAATGTGCAGTGCCAAGATGTCAGAGGACAGTGGGAACATATTTAGACCTTAAGTCAATTTAATATTTAAATCTAATTTTATAAGAGCCCTTAGAGCTAGTTCTATTTATTGAATGTCACTTTGATGATTACTTACTCTCCCGTGATTACAGCTCATGAATAAGAGGGAAATTGCCAGGGCAAGTTGAGTCTCTGGTAAAATAAGGTGGTAGCAAGAATAGTGTCCCCCTCTAAGATGTCCACATGTTCTTTCCCTGAACCTGTCAATCTGCTAGGGTACAGGGCACAGGGCAATGCAAATTTCAGATGGAATTCGGGCTGTTAATCAGTTGATCTTGTGATGTGAAAATGATTCTGGATATTCAGAGGGGCCTGATGTTATTTTAAGCATCCTTAAAAGCCCAAAAGAAGCAAAAGAAAGTCTGGAGAGAAGTTATGAGAAGGACTCAGCCCAGGATTGTTCGCTCTAAGATGAAGAAGGGGCCACAAGACACGGTGCATCCTGGGAAGCTGGGAAATGCAAAAAGATAGATGATTCCCTGTAGCTTCCAGAAGGTATGCAGTCCTGTTGTTTTTTGCCCAGAGAGACGCACTTTGAATTCCTGATCTCAAAATTATGACTTAGTAAATCTGTGCTGTTTTCATTCATCAAGTTTATGGTCATCTGTTACATCAGTGATTGGCAACTAATATGAACACCATCAAGGAAAGAGGCAACATAAATAGGCTGACCCTATAGCTGGCTAACAATGAATCCTAACTATACTTACCAGTTAAGTGAATGTAGACAAGTTATATTTGTCTGAGTTTTCTTGTCATATAAAATGGAATAGTAGTATCTGTATCCCACTCTTTTGAAAGTACTGAATGAGATAATACTAAATACAATAGTGCCCGGAATAGAGGGCAGACCATGGATAGTAGCTATTATGATAACAGAGCACCAGAACACCACTCTGATTTCTATACTTGTTTGAAGAACAAACATTCTAGCATTTGGCCTCCACAGTTGCAAACTTCAAGTTTCTACCCAAATTCTGGGTACCCTGTGAGTAGCTTCTATCTCAGAAGTGCTCTCAGCCAAGTCTCCTGATGGCACCAGAGGGGTGCAGGAGATGAGGCACAGGGGGCCTCCTGCCTCTTCCCATCTCTCTCTCTCACCCTACTCTCCTTCCCACCCTCTCAGGAGCAAAATGTGCCCTGCCTGCAGTTCCTCAAATACCATTTCACCCCATCATTTCCCTAGGTGCATGTTTATCTCAAACAAAATAGCACTGGCCAACAAATAGTACCTGGCTTTTAGTTCTCATCCCATCCCTTAGGTATCATGAAATAAACACAAAAATCCTAACACTGAATTTCTTTTCTTCAACTTTCTAACACTTTGTTTTTTCCCACATTATTGTTGAGATAAAGACCTTCATCTTGTCTACCTGGTCAAAATGTTCAGAGCTTTATAAAGACAGAGCGTATTATTCCAAAACTAAAAGATTAACCACTGTATGTAAGTACATGGAAGACTCTTTACACATTTAGAGATCATGACTACTTTTCTCCAAACAAAGCTTAAAAAATATACGTGAAGCATTTAGTATAGTCCTCCTGCTCACCTCAGTGAATGGCGACATGGAAGACAGTAATGAGTGGTGATGGTAACTACAGGGAAGCTTACAAACCTAGGGGAGCTTCAGTAGAGTGAGGTCTGGTGGGTAGCGGGAGGGTGGTTCACCATTGAGTCAGTCCTCGCCTGCAAATGGAGATCATTTGGGATATTATCTATTTGAGTATTGATCATTTCCTTGGCTTCTTTAATAAATGCAGAGAAGATCCTACCTCAATAATTAGTGTCACAGAAAGCATAGATCTTCTCCCCTTCCTTAGGTTTTAACTGTTGATAGTTTATGATGAGCCCCCTTCCTTTAAGTATGAAAAGTACAAATCAAAGAAATGAGCTAACATTTACTTGTTTTTGCTATAAAATTAGAAAGGCAGACTACTTCAGGGAATACTCCATATGGTCTCCCATCCCACAGATATCACAGGATATAGATCTAGTAAGACTCATAAAGCAGTAACAGAAAGGTAAGAACTGGGCAGACAAGAGAATAGTGCACTCTCTTCTCCCCATGGGACAGGCAACACTCAGCACTTCTTCCTACCAACGGCTCCCACCTGACAAACAGGCCTTGCTGGTACCAGCCATCTCTAAACTACCAGAGACAAGAGCAACTGAGGAACACCCCTGTGACAACTGCTTCATGGTTCCATGTCAGAGCCTGTGACACTCTGGTGGTAAACCAATGTTACTTCAAAATATATGTGTATATATATAGATATGTATATCTATATATATACACATATGTACATATATACATATGTATATATATGTATATATGCTTTTTATACATATGTATATATACATATATATATGTATAAATAAAATCACTTGACATCAGCCACTACTAAAGATTAATTACACATGTCATTCCTTTGTGTTAATGGCCAATACATGTGTTTTCCAGTGGAAATGCTACAAACTGGTTAGATTCCAAACTAATCCCCAAGTCTATTTGTTATGTTAGAACTAAAGAGATAAGAAAAAAATGGAGAAAAATGAAGAAAAAGACTGAGGAGGGAATGAGAAGGAAAAGATATAAGAACTACCATCAGAGAAAGAAGGTGGCCTATTCAAATGGGAACTGTTAATTAGGATAATTTCATCAAGTTAACAGAGCAAATAGCTTCTGTGAGCTGTCTGAATATAATCATTATGTGGAAGCTGTCTCTGGGATCAGTGGAGGGAAGCATTAGCATTCCAAGTGAGTGACTTACAAATGAACGGCTGGGTAGAGTCCAACTTCAAGTTGATAATCCCTGTATTTTACATCCCTAGACCAATGACAAGTGAGAGCTGTAGTACATTCTGTGTCTTGTCACGTAGAATGGCTCATTAAAAGGAAACTATTTGTAGAAGGACCTTGAGCAGCCAGGAACTGTCCCTAGTTCCTGAGAACAGGGATACTACCCTCAGTCAGTCCTTTTGTCCAGAACAGCACTTCCCAAGGCTAAGAAACAACCACATTCCTATAAACCCAATGTAAGTTCATTCACTAAAAATGGATTTGCAAGGCAACTGGGAAATAGACTTGGTGCTAACAGGGGCACTTAATCTACTACTGAGGTTGAGAAATTAGTTTTCTCAGCAGTCACATTTGTTTGAAATACATTCTCTGTGCAAGGCTTGAGTTTGTACTGTCTCTTTGTAGCTTTAAACAGCCCACTCGTGATCTCCCCCTTTAAATTATTTCAAAATTCTTGAGCACGTCCCAAAATGCTTTTCTTCATTCACAACTGCAGCACAACCAAACATTACTCTCTTCCAATTTTGATCCTTAGAGTTCTAATTTTGCTTATGACAACTCTATCCCACAGAGGATAAAGACATCAAATACCTTTAAAAGCTTCGTGTGAAAGCATAACATGTAAAATATTAAAGGAAAAAAAACATTATCACCAAAGTGATTTCTGCAAATTGTGTAGGAAAAGGAGAGCGATTTACAGCAGTGCTTTCACAAGAATTTAAGATGCTCCTGAACTGGAGGCTAGTTCCATGCAGGGAAAACAAGTGGGTAAACTGGGCTAAGGGGGTCAATTGCATGGTAAAGGATAGAATTTGACTTTTAGCCGTGAACTTAATATAGTGTATATATATAGAGAGAGAGGCACACCTGCAACATACATTAAAATACAATACTACTTCCATAAAAAGCAGAAATTACTCACTGAGACTGCATCTTTTGGGAGCGTCCTCCTGGAGGTTGAGGCCTGAGGGTCAAGGTCATCTGGGCCACAGGACTGACTCTCAGCAGTGTGTCTGTCTTCTTAGGGGACGTGCACTTTGCTGCTGGCTCAGAGGATGCCCAGGAAGCAACCCCAGAGCTCTGCCCTCCAAGCACAGCTGATGCAGCTTCTTGGGTAACTGTCATCTCACAGGTTTTGCCCTGGGTCCCTGGTTTATGCACACACACAGTTGAGCCTGGAGACATAGCCCCCCATTCTGGCACAATTCGCTGCAGAGAGACAACAGGAAACACGACTTTGAAGAAAAGCATTGCAGATCTCACTAATCCCCCCTGTGGTTTAACAGCAGCATTAAGATATTCCCCAAAGTAAAACTATGTTTCAAGACATGATGGTTGGTAGTGGCTTTTATCACCAGGCGCTATTTACTAGCAGTCATTTCTCTGGAACTCCAATGTGCCAGGCACACTCCTAATAGATGGCTACACTTCTAACCCCCAGCAACCTTTCAAGTAGTATTTTATTTTGCCCATTTCAGATATGAAGAAACAGACACGGAGCTATGTAATTATCCAAAGTTTACACAATTAGCAGTAAATAGAAGAACTGGGGATTTTGAATCCAACAAAGTGAATCCTAAAACATTATCTTGACAATTTTGCTGTAGCTGCCTCTCAGAAATGCACCAGAAGCAAAGAACAATTTTAATAAGTTTTACCCCTTTTCAAAAGTTGTGTTCTAGGATTTCTTTGAAGTTTAAAGATATGAATAAAACTTGGCAAAAAATTAAAGCCCACACCCAAGTGCCAACCCTTACAGCTGTCACTCAAGCTATCAAACCTTCCACAAATGTCCAGAAATTTGGTTACACTCATTTTTTACCACAGGAGAGAAAACCAGGGTTAAGATGCTGAGAGTCACCCAACAGCAGCAGCTGGCTTGGGTATAGGCCGGTGTTCTGTGACTACCCTAATCTTATAGTGAAAGATAATTGACAGAAACCATGACTTCATCTCCTGTTTGCTAGGAGGATTAGCTTTGAATCACAGGTTGTGGTCTAGCAGAGTATAACATCAGCAGGGTGAGGGGGTCCCAGGAGAGTGGATTTTATCATAAGTCCCTTGAGGGGTGAGGGGGTCACTATTGTAGCTTTTATTAGGTTAATGTTTATTAAGCTAATGGTAAGCCAGGGACATGATTCCTTCAGTTCCTTCTTTGTTTCTCCAGGTACATTTCTTCACGCCAGCTTTTGGCTATCAGTCCATATTTGACTTAAGCTCTTGGTCCTGAGACAGATCACAATAGTAAATTTCCCCTAAAATTCAATACAAAATCCAGTACTCTAACATTTATAGAGTAGGTAAGAGACAGAAATCAGAGGCAGCTCTATTATGAGTCAATGACCAGACCTAAAAGCCCTGAAACCTACTGATTGTCCATGAGAAAGATACTTTCCCCATCTTCCTATAATATATTCATTTAAGTAACAGCAAATTAGAAATAACCTTCAAGCCTAGAATACTAGGCTGACAAATTTTCCAAAAGCTGGGGATTATTCTTTGGGGGGAAATGCATCAGGCTTGCCGGATAACCTTAGCCTCTGAATCTGTCCATGTTTGGGGAAGGGAGGGAAGGGAGCAGTAACTGCTTGTCCTAAAAGGGCCCCCAAGGACTCTTTCTCTATTAGATTTCTAGAAATTAAAACCAAAGCTGCACACTTTTGTACTGGGGATTCTTATTTTTCAGGCTTTTCTTGGATACCTAGTCATCACCAGGTTCCCACACACCATGGTATTTAAGTCCAGAATGGAAATGGGCTGCACCCAGGTGAAACAGAAACTCAGAGGAAGCCTAGGTGGAGCTGCAGCATTCAACCTCTGCAGGACCAGAAAGAGTCACCCACCTGGCATGAAAAACTAAACTCTTGTCCTCTGACTACATGACCAAGCCATTATGTTTACGTATTTGGGTGTCATGCCATCCTGGTGTTTGTGACCTGCTCTCAGACCTCATCATCTGTGGAGCTTCACCTGGAAACACTTTAGAACTTCAGCTACTCGGTAAGTCTGATGCACTCAGGTTACAACCGCTGGCATGTTTGGAAATGGGAGACCTCCCACTAGCAAGATTGAAGATTTGTTTTTATAATTGCACATTTGGTATTTTCATATGGCAATAATTTCATTTTATTGAATTCTTACTGTGATAAAATTAGTTTTATCTCATCATACTTTTATCTTTATTTTTAATACAAAACAAATTCCCCAAGACCAAATTCAGGGTAACTATTGTCCCCTTCTAAACATCTGTCACTGTCTACATCATTAACCATGTATAAAATGTAGGCATTTGTGAAAAAAATTATTAGAACTGTAGAATATTATAAATGTTACAAAAGTTGTTTTAAAATGTCTTTTCAATCAGGAAGCCAGGCCAGCTGTGCATCAGCAAGATCTGACAGGGGCATGGTCAGAGGCCTGGGATTGCCTCACAGTAGAGTCACCTGGGAAGTTTTAGAAACAACACCCAGGCCTAACTCCATGCCAAGTGACTCAATCTCTGGGGGTGGGGCCCAGACAGTAGGTTTTCATAAACTCCCCAGGTGACTTGCAATGGGTGGCCAACCTCGAAAACCTGTAAGAATAGGAACAAAATCCTAGCCAATTGGTCTTCCCAAAATGCAATTCTTTTGAATTTCTTCTCCTTCATTTAAATATTTTCCACATATTTTGCCTGTTCATGAGATGAAGTGAAGAACCCCTACATCTGGCCCTAAACCCCCTTCTACGCTCATTGCCCACATCCTCCCTGGGATAACAGGCTCAGCTTTGTGAAGGCAACTTTTATCTCCAGTCCTTCCTTCAGGGGCTCTCCAATTAGGAAGTCTTTGCCTTTACCCAAGACCTTATCACCATCTAACTTCTGCCCTGTTTTTATCATCAGCTCACATTTCACATGGACTGTCGCAGACTAGTCATCATCGCTTAGAGAACGATTTATTTCCTAGCTAGGTAAGCTGAGGTCAGGTCACCGACTTACTTGGAGCTCTTTTGTGTAGGATGGGGGTCCCAGCCTCACCTGGGTGGATGGTTAGAATGTGGGTCATTCCTTCGCATTTGATGGTGAGGCTTAAGGACTTTTGTGAAGGGAAGATAATCAGTGGGATCTTAATTCATCACCCAAAAATGTCTATGCCTCTGGATGTGGTTTGTATGTTGCTTTAGCAAATAGCCCCCAATCCTTCAAAGATGATTTTTAATAAAAAACAAAGTATTTAAATATACTCTGATGTTTGTGGTCTGTGGTGGTATTAACAATATGTTACAGTTTTTGTTAATAGTTTCAGAAGCCCAGATCCAACATGTGCTATTCTGAATTCTGAAGGGCAGTGAAGTTTTGAAACAAGCTGGTCAAGGAGTTACAGGTGAGACTATCACAAATGTGAGGCATGATTAAGCTCCAGGACAAAAGTACATGAAGGACTTACTCTAAGAAGTTCAGGTGCAATAGGGAGGAAAAAACCCAAAAACTTCTGAGAGACAGTTGGGGAAAAAGAACCAGAAAGGGTTGGGGATGTGGAGACAGTTCATAAAGCACATACACCAATAAAAGAATTTCTGTTCAAGACATTTCAAAACAAACAAAAAAAATAATCAAGACATTTAGAGGGAATCAATACTCTGCCCTCTTCCACTCAACTATGAAACAGTGATTTACAGCATAATTTCAGTTAAAAAGATGAACTTCTACTGCTGGCCACAATGCAATAACTGTCACCAGAAAAGTCTTTTGCATCCAAAACTAGAAAACTGGATGAAAGAGCAGTTTTCAGACAGGATCACTGGCCCCTGGGGACTGTGGCTCCACAGGGAAGGGAATCATAGGGGAGAACCAGGGACCCCTGATTTCTGCAGGAAGCACTTGACAGACAGGCACAGGAAGAGCCACAGAGAGCAGCGTGATGGTTAAACTAACACAGGAGCAGCTGAAGCTGCTGGCTGATGCTGGAAGGCAGAGACCTACCCACACTTTCAGGTCTCCAGAGCTACCCTGAAGACCCATCTGGGGCCAGACTGCTCAGTCTAGAATCCACATGAGTACCCCATCCTAACCTCCCCTCCATTGCCCCGGTCAGGACATTCAGTCAAGACCCCAGAATTAACCTCTTTGCAAGAGAACAAACCTTGAATATCAAAATCAGGCATTTTGTTTTCACAAATGAAAATAATCACAGCTAAGAATATAGATATGAATTACCTAAAGATTAGCAAATCAAACACAACAGTATTTCAAACACAGAAAGACCAGCAGAGTTCCAAAAATATAAGAATAGCTTAAACAAATCAATTCTCCACATTAAAAATAAGAGTTTAAAATCAATTTTGGAAGGGAGAAACTCAGTGGGGAGGGGGCACAGGGACCAGGCTGGACCAAGGGTGCCATGGTGGTGTGGTGCAGTGATGCACATCTGTTTTTCAAAATAAGAATTAAAAAATCATTTGATAACAATATACTGAGAACTGAATATAGTTAACACCTATTTGTTAATCACAAGGGCAAGGATAGACCAAGGCTGAATAAAAGAGGTAGATATTAGCCAAGGGACAGTGATGAATTCAGGACACAAATCAACTTACAGGAAGTTGGCATCCAGATCTGGGACTGCAGATGGTCAACAAGACCTTGGTCCATCCTGGTCACTAGGTTGGGAATCTGAAAGCACTCCTTATGTGAAATAGGCCAATTCTCAATTTATGCCCCAAACAGTAAATACTCTTGGAAGACAATCTGTGAAGGCAGATGGAAGGTCATGGAGGAAAGATTTTTTCATCTGAGGAAAGGTGGCTCCTGGAATTATATTTGAGTAAAGACCTTAATAAAGCAGGGGCCTGGTTGGCCCTCAGTTATCTTGGGGCAGAAAAGAATTTCTCTGCTTTAAAAGAAAGCCTGAGGTGGGAGTGACTGGCAATCTAGGACTGGTAAGACTGTGTGGCTTCTTCCTGTGGCATCCTCAGATAGGAAAGGGAAGCCAGACCCTGAGAGGTTTGGGAGACTAGAAAAGAGATGGTTCCTGTATCCTGAGATTTTTTTTTTAATTTCCTTCAATATTGAGGTGTCTTATTTCTCCTGAGCACAAAATACTTTTTCTGCTCTTAGTAAGTGAACACTTCTCTCCTTTTGCTCAGGAATTGTCTCCCCTGTGCCCACCTTCCTCCCCTTGTGGCTTTAATAGCTCTCCATAAGTCATTCCAAGCAGTAACCTCTGTCTCTGCTCCCTCCAAGGTACGTACAGAGCTGGATGTCATGCCACTCCATCCAGAGCCCAGGAGGAAAATCTCCTTGGAAGAGAAGATGCCAGCCCCTCTCACCCGTTTGAGACCCAAGCAGCGAAGTCGGGAATGATAATAATGCCCTTTATTGAGGAACTTCGAGGAGGAGGAAGAGAAGGCCAGGCGGGTACTGGGAAACATACCCAGCTGGGTCTATTTCAGCCCTTTCCTTTAAGACTCAGGAGTTTCTAGCAGGTGGGATCCCTGATGAGGTGTGATTACCAGTTTTCACTCCCAAGGGTGAGCAGGGAGCAGAGGGGAAAGTGGTTGAACAGAGAGAAATGATTTACTGAAAAATTCCCATGTAGAACTGGTTAGAATCTACGTAACCTCTGCTAATATTTTAATGGCAAAAGGGAGTTCTCATTATTTTATTTACTCAATAAACATAGATTAACTGCTTATTTTATACCAGGCAAGGTGCTTGACCCTGGAACATGCATCATTGAGAATCAACATGTGCTTGTACTATACTAAATTCATTACAGAGACCGATTTCATCCTTCACCATACAAGAAACCACTTTTAAATGGACTCATTCTCCTTCCCCTTTCTCCTCTGAAAAAATTGTTTGACTTCAACATCTTACCAATGTGTTTTTTCCTCAGCCTGATTTCTTACTCCTGTTTTAACTGTGATCACAGGAATGACTCACTATCATTTAGAATGGCTTAAGAAAGGCCTTTGGGGATATGGTTCATCTCCAGAAAACACACTAGGATGGTAGGTGTTTCTGTGTTTCATAGGTATTAAGAATGGTGACAACTGTTTAACGATACACTAGTTTACTGAAAATTAGAGTTTCAACCTTGAGTTAAAAAGAAAAAGATCACCTAGATTCATAATTCACTGGATCAAGAAACTTCAACTTGACATATTCCAATTCTATAAGACAGTTGGAAAAATGTAAGTTTCTGAATGACTTTCACCAGGAGGAGTGGGTAAATCTGGATAAGGAGACAATGTTCTGGTGAAGATAGAAGTGAATTTTCCGTGGTGGGCTTAATGTGGTATAGACACATGTTGATTCTTGATGATGCACACCTGAAGCATGTAATGTTATAATCCAGGGTTATGTCAATAAATTTTTAAATTAACCACAAAAAATTTATTCAACTATCTTTGCAAACTTTTCTCTAATGATGACTATTTAGAATTTAGGAAACCAAATTAAAAACTTTCATTGGGAACTTGTAGGTGGTCATACAAAGACAAAATATATTTAAAGCTTGTAGCTAAAAACTCAAGTTTCTCATAAAACTTAAAAAAATATTTTAAGAAGTGCTAGGAATATTTTTAAATATTTAATATTACAACCTACTACTTCATTTTAATTTTTCTTAAATTACTATATAAAAAATTTTTAATTAATGTTTCCATTGAGCAGTCCTCAAATCCCCATACTATTACCCTAGTGCCAAATAAACAAACACACTATGAAAGAGACTTTTCACTATCAAATGAAAAACACTGTATGCTTTACTTCACAGTACATACTTGTGGGTAGAAATGATTGTTTTTTAAAATACTTATTCTTTTCCCTCAGAGATAACACTCTCCTAGATGAAGTTTCCACTTGTGTGGTCCACATCCAATTCCATCATTTTTGGTCAATCAGTGTCAGCACTGCTTCCATTCATACAGTTTTCTCTTTAGTATTTGTTTCTGGTAGGTGTTCTGTAGGAACTGAAAGGTGAATCAGTGAGGTGCAGTCCCCATCTAGGTATGTGTGTGGAGTGGGTTAAAGAGACCGTGAGAGGGATCAGGTGTGTCATCAAGCAGGGTTTTTCCAAGCCAAGTTTTTCCATCACTGAATGAGCCAAGTTTTTCCACCACTGAATACACACTCTCATAGGGAACTGGTCGTTTACAGAAGCCTATGGTTGTCTTCAGAACAAGGGTGTCAACTGAAGTTACTACTTTAAATCAGAAAAACATAATACAAATTTCATGGCAAGTTAGAACAAGAATGACCTCTCTCCCAAGTTCTTTTCTGTTTGTAGCAATTACCTATATCCACATTCTGTCAAATAACTCAGACATTATCAGAAAAACCCACCTTCTCCAGGATGCCTGACTATGTTTGGTCAGAGGGAAATGGATCACCTATCATGAAAACATCACATACATGACCAACCTTCCCCATCCCTCCAGATCCAGTCCACCTGATCAAACCCCCACTCTGGGACCAGATAAAAGGACACAGCCATGCCACCCAGGTGTGGTTCTCCCATCTCCTGCTCTTGGCAGTGAGATGTCTGCCCAGGCTTCTCTCTCCAGTAAAGGGCCTGTTTCTCTACAGTCTCTGATCTCTTCATTTCTTCTTTTCCAAAACCAAATGTCACTCTAAAACCTACAGCACTGTAGGTTGGTTCCTAAAATTAAATGAATGGTACTTGGAACTTCACTTGCTGCCTACAGAAATGAATGATGGACTTCATACCAGTTTTATCTGAAAACATCACCACTGGATGGCAGTAAACATCTTAGGATTCCCTTCTATTTTTCCTACTCACTAGTTAGTCTTTCTTGTTCACTCAGAAGTACCATGCCTTTAGAATTTGTTTTATGCAGAAAATCTCAATGTTATATATTTTAGACTTAAGTTCAAACAAGAGAAAAAAATAAAGGGCAAACCATTGTTTGTATTGTGGTCAAAAGAGGACTTTAGGATGACCACAAAAATCAGACCACTTCTCCATTAGTTAAGGACCATACTTGGTCACTATGTATGTCCTTTTAAAATAAGCCCAAAGTGATGAGATGAGATATTAAATACATGTTGTTCATGCTTTCCTGTAACCATTCCAATTCAAGGAGGTTCATCATTGGTTGCAGCAGACAAAGAATGTCAAAGCCCTTGAAATCATCTCTGTAGAACTTTTTAACAATGAATAGCCACTTAAGTTTCTCAGGTTCTCTCTCCTCTTCTCCCTGTGTTCTCCACCCTTGCTCTCTCCACACCACCACTCCCACCCCCGCCATGACACTGTCCATTATTGCTTCCCCCCAGGCCCAGGTGTGCCCACTTATACAGGTACACACCTGGGTGAGGTGTATACAATCATGGGGAGTGTGCAACCCCACAGGTGCTGGTCATAGGGGCAAATGGTGGAAGAGCAAAACCTCTTAAAACTCATTTGTCTTATGCATGGGGATGTTATACTTCTAAATAACAGGAGTTATTTTTTCTGGCGTCACCTTCAATCCTGAACAAAGATTATTTAATCCCTGAAGTGAACTTTCAAGAGGGGACTCAGGCATCAAAATGCCCTAAAACCAAAATTGAACTCAAGGTTAAGGTTAAGTTCCAAGGTTTACTTACTGTTTTGTTCATTTATTCAACAGATATTTACTGTACATGTACACACTGAATACTGGGAATATAATAGTATCTGAGTGAATCAGAATCTATGGGAATGAGGTGACCTCTGTTAATTTTATTTTTATAACTATATTTTGATATAAATTCAAACATACCAATGTTGCAACTAGTGTATCAAGTTACCCTTTGAATGTAAATTGGTGCAGCCATTATGGAAGACAGTTTAGAGATTTCTCAAAAAATCAAAAAAAAAAAAAAAACACTTCTAAATATTTAACCAAATAGTTGGGTAAATATTTACACAAATATATAAATACTATTTCAAATAATACAAGATCCTACTTCTAAATATTTACCCAAAATACACAAATACGAATTAAAAGAGATAGATGCACCTGAATGTTTATTGTGACGGTATTTACAATAGCCAAGGCTGGAAACAACCTAATTGCACACTAACAAATGACTAGATAAAGATATATGGTATATATACACATTGAAATTTAAAAACATGAAACTCTGGTATTTGTAACATGGAAGGACATAGAGGGTTTTACGCTCAGAGAAACAGGTCAGACATAGAGACAAAACACTGAATATTGCACTCATCTATGGTATACAGAGAAAACAAGCACATGGACCAAATAAAATGAAAATAAACCTTTAGCTTATAAGACCAAATAGTTACCTATGCAAGGAAAGGGGAGGTGATCTGGGTGAGTAAATCATAAAAGGGGAGAAGTATGTGGTAAAGGATAGAATTGAACTGTTAGTAGTGAACTTAATGTAGTATATACCTATACTGATTTTCAATGATGCATAGATAAAACTTACTATATTTTGTTGCAGTGTTATTTCAATAAAAAAATGACAGGAGCCCCCACCACCACCTCCCTGGGAGTTTGCCTTCCCAGAAACTTCTCAGAGGATACAACTGGAGAAAATGTGTAATATGTGACATGTTATTGAAACTACCTAGACTTCATAGGTGACTGAACACAACTAAAGTCTCCAAATGCACTTTTAAGATAAGTCCAGAAGGTTATAGAAGACTCCTCTTATGGTCCCTCAGGTTCCTCGTAATTTCCCTTGTGTAATGCAACCAAGCCTTGTCACCAGTTGTAAATATCAAGCTCACCAATCTGCAATCTGCGTGGGTTCTTTATTGTTTTTTGTTTAAATACACAACACACATATTTTACATCGGTGTATTCCCCAGGGTTCTCCCACCACCACCTCACCTGTGGAGTATCATCTTGATCTTTTGTACTCAACCCCTCCGTGATTTCCCTCTCTCCCACTCCCCTTCCCATCCCTCTCTAGGTGTTTGCTTTAGTTCTGTTGTTATCTTGTTAGTTTTGACTTTTTACTAACCTTTTGCTTGTTTTCCCTATAGCCGATCTATAAGTGAGACCATTTAACTTTTATCTTTTTCTTTCTGGTTTATTTCTGCTAGCATGATTCCTTCTAGGTCCATCCATGTTATCACAAATGCATCTAATTTTTCTTTTTTGATTGCTGAATAATGTTCCATTATGTGAATATACCATAACTTTTCCATCCTTTTGTCAGTTTTGGGACATCTGAGTTGTTTCCAAGTCCTGGCTATTGCAAGTAGAGCTGCTATAAACATGCAAACACAGGTGTTCTTTTGAATAAGTGTTTCGGTATACTTTGGGAAGATTCCCAGTAGTGGAATTGCTGAATTGAATGATAATTCCACTTTCAATAGTTTGAGGGTCTTCCACATAGCTTTCTTTGGTGGCTAGACCAGTTTGGGTTCCCACCAGCACGGGTAAGTGTGTTCCTTTTTCTCCACATCCACACCAGCACTTCCTGTTGTCCTTTTTTTTTTTTTTTTTAATTTTGATATGGGCCATTCTTACCAGTGTGAGGCAATATCTCATTGTGGTTTTGATTTGCAGTTCTCTGATTATAAGTGATGTTGAGCATTTTGTATATATGACCTTTTGTATTTCTTTTTAGGAGAGGTGTCTTTTAAGCTCTTCTCCCCAGGTTTTTTTTTACTGTTTTTTTGCTTTGTTTTTGTTGAATTGTGTAAGTTCTTTATGGAGCTTAGATATTAGAACTTTGTCAGCTGAGTGGAGAGCAAAAATTTTTCCAATTTGGTTGGGTATTTTGTTTTGATTATTGTCTCTTTTACTGTGCAAAACCTTTTTAGTTTGATATAGTCCCAGCTGTTTATGCTTTCCTTCATTTTCTTTGCATGTGTAAATGTATCCTGGAAGCAATTTTTGCAATATAGGTCATAAATGGAGTGTTTTGCCTATGGTTTCTTCTGTGTGTTTTATGGTTTTGGGTCTTATATTCAAATCTCCTATCCATTTTTAATGTTGTATGGTATATGGTGTAAGGGTGTGGTCTAGATTAATTCTTTTGCACGCAACAGTTCACTTTTCCCAGCACCATTTATTGAAGAGGCTATCCTTGTTCCAATGTATGTTTATTGCCCCTTTGTCAAAAACTAGTTGACCATACATGTGTGGCTTTATTTCTGGGCATTCATTCTGTTCCATTGTTCTGTGTGCCTGTTTTTGTTCTAGTATCATGCTGCTTTAATTTTTATGACTTTGTAAGGTTTTAGCAGTTACATAGACACACCATGCAGGGCAGGGCGAGGACTAGGGTTGCTGGGAGGCAGGTGAATCCTCCAGACCCCCAGAGATCTTTAATCTTCACGCTCTCTGGTCTGTCTGCCTCTCTCTCTCTCTCTCTCCCTCTCTCTCTCTCTCTTTCTGTAGTGCTTGTGCGCATTTGCATTTTTGAATTTATGCCCTCGGTGCCACTTTAGCCCCTCTCCAAGGCCCAGGTGTGCAAACTTATACATGTGCACACTCACTGGGCTGTGCAAACATGGTGAAAATGCAATATTACAGATGCTGGATATACAGGCTACTGGAGGCAAATGCCTGACTAACTAACTTACCCCACACCTTGTTCATTAAAATTTATAGCAATACATTGTGTCTTGCCTCTTCCGTAGATCTCTCCCTGCCCTTTGCATACAAAAGCCAGTTTCAGATTATGTCTGGGAAGCACCTGGATTTTGCCTCGACGTTTACCCAGATTACTAACTGCTCGCATTCTGCCTTATTTTCCTTTGTCTTTTTCTCTTTGATCCTCAACCCCTCCATTGACATTTTTTATTAAAAATCATTTGAGGTTAATTTACAGATCTCAACTGCCTTTATTCTATTTACTTTAGTGTGTTGCTTAAGCACAAGGATATTCTTTTATAGAAACACAATAGGTGATCCAATATCAGGAAATTTTGAGATGATCCTGTGTTCTAATCAAGAGTTCATAACCAAATGTCATCAGTTATCCAAAAACACTCCAGCTGAAGTGTGAATTCCACAGGAAACCCACTCTGAATGGAGTGGGCTTAAATTTCTGTGGGGAGCTCTTTAGGAATTCCAGCACTGTGGAAAGGAAGGAGGCCCTGGACAGAGAACAACACTGGACTGTGAGGTAGTCGCAACAAAGAGCAGACCAACCCTGTGGGGACCCAACTGTGATGATCTGGAGGCCCTTTAATGTTGTATGTGATAAGATTAGAACTGGATTTTACATTCTACACTAACTAGCAACTGAGTTAGTTTGGCGGTCCCAGGGAAGGAGCAGGACCTTTCATGAGGTAGAAATCCTCAGCCCAGGGTGATTTTAAAAGATAACGAACCCATGGAACCCTCAGTGGCTGGAGGAACAAGTCTTCAGTCCCAAAGGTGTCAGAATGTCACATTACAGCATCTGCTATGGTCTACCATTTGCACTACTCAAACCTACTATTCCTTATAAATTCTGGCAAGAGTTCTTCCAACATCCTATTGGGGATCTTCCTGGGGGAAAAAAAACCCTAATAAGTTAAATAAATAAGGGAAATTAGAACCCTGGTTGTGAGCACTTGGGACCCAAAGAGTTGGGGTCACCAATAATACTCATCATCCACTATACAGTCTAGACCTCTTCACTCTTAGCCATCATCTTTGCCTAAAAGCTGGTTTCTTTGCGAAACCCATATGACTGTCATTCCCAAGGCCACTGAGCTCCAAGTCTCTACATCCTTCATAAACATGATTGCTTTGTCTATCTACTTATTTCCAAGATGAGCAAAGGAATATCATGGTGCACTACAGTGGACCAGCAGGTTGCCAAGCACATTCTTTTTGTCCCATTACATAATAATACATCCCTCATGATGTCCAGGTCCTCTGCTAGCTGGCTAGTGGGTAGCCAGCTGGGTAGCCACTGAATCCCTTATAAAACCTGTTCTCTTGGGCCACGCCTGCCTAAATTGCAAGTTGGGTTTCCTAGGAGGTACACTCTGAGATGGAGATTAGCAGGCAGGAATTGCATTAGGGAGTATTCTTGGGAACAATGTCTTAGAAGGGAAGAAGGAAGCACTATTGGTTAGAAGAAAGTAGGTTATGATGCAGTCTCAACGAACTGTTTTCTCAATACAACCTTGCAAAGTTCTGCTGTTGAAAGATTTTTGTTAAAAACAATCACCTTTTACATTTGTGTACATTGCGTACACACTGTGTCTGTTGCGTACACTTCCAGGGTCAATTTGTTTGCTGTGCTACTTCACCAAAGAATGAAATATTGATGAACACCAAAGAGATGAATGCCCTAGTCAAGGTTTCCTGAAATATTTCCTTTTCATCTCTGTAGAAATAGCTTTTATTCTTCTGAATTCAGTGGTTACACTTCAGCAGTTTTCCTAAATTTTTTTTTTAATTATGAAATTATCATTGGGATTTTCTTTGGTAGTACTTCTCAGTAAGAAATTTCTTTAAAATGTCTCACAACAAAGCAGTCCTTCAGAAATGTTGTGACTGAAATATAATTTAACAAATACCACCAGCTGAGACATATTACAAACATTTGTACTTTCATCCTAATGCATGGCCAATACCAAGTCATCTGTTCTAGTATTTGTTTCTTTTTATCTTCAGCAATATTTCCTGTGATTTCTCAAAGAATTTGCTGACGAAGTAATGCCTTTAAGTCTGCTGGTCTTTTGCTTTACATTTATTTAAACTATATTTTTACTATGACAGAAAAAACCAGAGCCTCTACTTTGTGGCTCTAGTTCCTTAATTGTGAAGTTAAAAAAAAAAAAAAACCTCAAAAGAAGCTTTCAAACAATTACTGGTTAGTTTCATGAGACTTGTCATGACTAGGTTTGTTCCACATTTAAATATCCGAATAATTGCTAAAGCTTGTCTTCCTGTTCTGGATGCTTAGTTTTGTTTTTTTTTTTTTTTATAATATATTGCTAATGACTAAACTTCATATTATTTCCAGTTAAAATCTCAATAAGCTAGCCAACCAGGGAACACTTATCATTAATTGTTTATCATTACTGGATATAAATCCATATTTCAAATGGTGTTATTTGGTTTATTTATACTGCCAATTCTTTTTTTTTCTTTCTTTTTTATTTTTCACCTTGTAATGTAGCTGACAAGTGTTTGCATTCAGAGTAGAAAGGTGTGTTCTGCCCTTCCCTTAGATTTATTTTGCTATCATCTTTATTTCACCTGTTATTTTTTATAAAAATATTAAGTCATCTTAACAGTATGAGTGTTAACTTAGTTAAAATGAGGTAATATGATCTAAAATCTCTTTACTGGGACAAGTTAATGGGCATATGAAGATTTGCTAGAAGCAACCAATCGCTGCAGCCAACATTGTCATGACCTTTGAACTTTGTTCTCCATAGACTAGCTCAAGACAACAGTGACTTGAGGATTGTAACTGTGGAAATTAGCATGTCTTGAATGATAGGCTATCAACAACAAATATGAAAAGTATGCACAACTGATAAGTTGTGTCTCCCCATTCTGAACTTGTGCAAGTGTTTTTTTTGTGGACCCCAGTGCAGAACTTTACTTTTGTTCCCCTTAATTTCACCGTGACATGTTTCCCTTCACTTTAATCTGTCTGGATCTTTTGCCATCCCGATTCTGTTATCCAATATGATTTCTATCACTTTTAAGTTTGCATACCCTCTAAGTCTTTATTTAAGTTGCTAATATAAATTTTAAGAGAAATATCTCTTTAAGGCCAAAACAAAACAAAACAATACAATAAAATAACTTCCTTTTTCTCCAGTTCTTTTGCCCCTCTAGGGCTGACAATGGCAGGATGGTTTAGTCTGTCATCTCCATAGAGTTTCCTGCCAGGGAACTTCTGCAGAATCAAACAACTTAAGTCAACAGCTCTTGGAGTTTTTGTTCTCAAAGTCTCCCTGCAGATCCCTGTCTATTTTCCCAATCACCAGCTCCACCTGCATCTTTCTCATGACTCTCTTAAGGAAGACATTTGAATAAAATGCTATCCCAGATTTACATTTGGCTGATTTTCATTTTTTTCCCAGCTAGGCAACATGATTTCATCTTGTTCACTGATGTAGCACATAAATTATCCAAACAGTCTAAAGTCGGTAACAGAAGGAAGATTGAAGGCCTTTAGGATAACTTCAGATTTCTGCTGCTAGTGACTACATTGAAGGGTGGTGGTGCTTCATGCTTACTTTTATTGGGAAAAGTGAATAAAATAATGAGATCAAATCCACTCTTGATAATAGTGAATTTGAACTGCCTAGAGCATACAGGTGGTGAGGTTGAGAGTTCATGGAATGGAATAGTCTAGAGCTGAGAAGCTGCTGAGATTCATCCTCTACAAAGTCAAGATCATAATTTTGAGCACATATTCAGTGCTCTCACAACTTTGGTCTCAAGCCAGGACTGGTAACTGGAGTAAATATGATGGAGCAGAAAAAGTCATGAGGCAAAAAAAAAAAAAAAAGGGTGTCCTCTTTTCCATATCTAACTCTTGAATTACAGACAACACACATTAGAATTCATTTTGTAAATTGTTCTTGGAACTCATCCACCCCAATATCTACAACACATGTACATTTTGCTTGGGGTTTTTAAGCCCACCCTATCTACTCTATTGAGTCTGTATCACAGCAGCATAACCTTTGGGGGAAGAGTGGGTGGATAGTGAACCATGTTCATCTTCTGCCTTGTTCTTGTCCTATTCATATTTTGAGTCTATATTTATCCAGCCTTAACCTGCTGAATTTCTGATCACTGCTTCAAATCCTGTTTCTGGTCCTTGCATTCATATTGCAACTTGGCCTTCCTGGTATTTAAATTTCAATTAATCCTAACTTCAACTAAATTACTAACATAGATTATCTTTAAGGAATGCCTCTGTATCAGTTAGAGCTCAGTCAGTAGGCAAAAATCATATCAGATTGAAAAAAAATCACACAAGATACATGAACAGGGACATTTTAATATAAAGAAATGCCTACAGAGCTGAAACACAAATTGCCACTGAGGTAACATGGATTGATTGGGGCTAGTGTCATGGACAGGGTACAAAGATATTAGTTCTATAAATGGGAAAAATTTGAGAAGTGGACTCAGCTGTTGCTGTGGAAGGAAGTGCTATTGGAGTGCAGCAGTTTTGTGGGGGTGATGTCACAGGAATAGGAAGCAGATGGGAAACAGCAAATCCACTCTTCTTCCAGCCTTACAGGTTCCCTCTTGTGCCCTATAGAGAGCACTTGTGGAATCTATGAGACCCAGCTGGAAAGGCAGAAATGTCCTTTGCAGAGTTTCAACCCCAGCAGCACAAAGCAGGGTGCAGAAGAGTGTTTCGAGGCCAAGTATTATGTTAGCATAGTTTAATTATCCTTAATTCTAAAAGTTAAATATTGTTCTAGTTTGAAGAATAGATAAGGAAACTAATGGGTGATGATTTGAAGGTCATCTGGATGTCAGGAGGCAGTGAAACCTGAGACCAGATGTGTGACTCTCAGGCATAGACACCATATACTTTTCCCAGTTTCCTTTCCTAGATCAGGGCTTGGGTGAAATATATAGCTACCCAGTCATGTAATTAAACTTGTCTGTTTTCTTCTAGTTATCCATCAAAGTTAATTTGATTGTTCTACCAGTCTGAGAAGAACCCAGAGGGGTATGAGGAAGTTTCCTTCCCTCTCCTACAGTAATCTCTTATAACTTCCTTACTTTGTAAACATTTTCCTTAAGGACTTTTGCTTGAGTCTTCTATATTATATATATTTTCTCTACTTACAGAACCAAGATATTTTAAGACAGTTAAATATTACCTTTCCCTGGAGGTCTTTGACTTTTCCATCTAATGCCTTTTGAGGAGTTGTGCATCAATTTAAGATAAGAGCACAGAGCCTTTCTATTCTTGTAAATGTTTTAAGGTCTTCTTTTTTAGAGTTGAGCAGTGTAGGGAGCTTTGTGAAGTTGCTACTTGAAAGAGAAGGAACATTTCCAAAGATAGTGCACTTTGTTAGAGGAGTTCACTTCAGAGACATCCTAGCCTGTGGCCAGCTGTTTCTCTCTCATGTCAACTCATCTACCTTTTAACCACTTCAATACACTGCGTCTGTTATATCCTGATAATCATGGACTTACTCCCTCCTTTCTGCTATTAAAAGGAGGTCACTCACACATGTCTGTCTCTCTTTTTAAGGAAACCTTTTCCTTCCCATCTGAATATGGGATATGGATATTCTTGCTTTTCCCTTCATCAGTTCTGGCTGAGCTCATTGTTCTAGTTATTATAATATGGGATATGGATACTCTTGCTTTTCCCTTCATCAGTTCTGGCTGAGCTCATTGTTCTAGTTATTATTTCTGTAACACTGGATTTTGCATTAAGACTGCAAACAGATAAGAAATGACCAATTCAGATAACAATAATTACATCAGCAAACAAAGCAGGGGGTGATTCATTTTGTTTTCACCTAGAAAGTATAATTTCTTCATGTTTTCTTTAGTTTTATCTAATTCTCAGCAACTTATAACTTTCAAAGTTATATAACTCTATCACCAGATATAGATTTTGAATCTACCCATCCTTATCATGACTACCCTGAATATGAGACTTCTTGCGTGTTTCTCTTAAATACCATCAGCTTGTTGTTTTCATTGCTCTGCTTTGCCTTACTTCAGTTAGCTTCTCCAAAGTAACTGGAAATATGTCTTCTTAACATTACATGTAAAAACCCTTCTGGTCTTCTAAGAGGAGTCTCCAATGTAAAAGACCCAATAAAACATTTTTCCTATCCTAACATAAAAAAGCAATAACCAATTGCTTCAAATTCTTTAGAACTTAGGATATTAAGCAAAAACAACTACAAATGGTTTATAGGTCAGTGTTTCTCATACATTAGGGAGCAACAAAATCATGTGGAGTTAAAACACAGATTGCTAGGTTCCACCTCAGAGAGCCAGATGGAGTACTACTGATGAACTGGTTTGTGAAGCACCCTTCTTTTTAGGGAGGCTCTGGTTATCCCTGTATTGCATCTGAAATGGCTACTCCAGGATAAAGAGCAGCTGTTGACAGACAGAAAATGCTGAATGAAGGACAGACAAATAAAAGGTTTGTTGCTAAAGAGATGACAAATAGAATCATATAAAGGACCTTAAGAAATAATGGTTTTAAAAATTCCATGTTTAAAATTAGTATGTTTTCAAATCATGGTATGTAAAACACAAAAAATTTAAAAATCACAAAATGCATACCTGCCAAACTAAACTGTTCATGCACTATAGATATACACTCCCCCTTCACAGGTTTAATCATGTTAATGTTCTTGTTAGAGAATGATCATTAAGCCCTTTGAAATAAGTTGAGAATTCCTCTCCAAATAGTTTATATCCAGTCATACAACCACCTACTATGTTATGAATGTTTATTTTTCCAAGCTTCAATGGTATCAGACAAATCGACATTTTGCTCAATCTTACATGTGAAAAATAGTATCTAGTTTTTATTTTGGTTTGTGTTGGGTCTATCTATGAGAGAAGTTGAACAACTTTGAATAGCAAGCTTGTGACTAACCTATTGGTTTAGTGTACATGAATGACCTGTTGATAAATTCAACTTCACTATTTCTTTTAAGTAAAAGATATCTGGTGACATCTTCCTTTATTGAATCTTCCTTAAAAAGCACTCACCTCCTCAATTTTGAATGATAAGAGACAAAGACAGTAACCCTCAGGATTCCCTGAAATTCATTTTTATATGGCACTCCTCTAGGAAATGATTGAGTAGACATAGGTTTGTTCATGATATTTTATAAAAATAATACATCTGTAAATCCAGCCTTTGCTTATGGGGGATGACAACTTTTAGCAAACCAGGACTATAGGAAATAAAAGATTATTTTGATTATTATTTTTTTTTGTGGTGCATTACCAAAGCTGAGTTTCCCTTAGTTTGTTGGTATTTATTTGAAAGAAACACACCACACACACACACACACACACACACACCCCTAAGATTGCTTTTTGAAATCAAGTACATTTCCTGCCTTCTTCTTTCCTCAGAACTCTTACGACCAGACTATTTATAGCCCAAGAAAGGAAAAAGCCCCACTGGAGGCAGGAAAACTATGTTCAGAAAGAATAGGAGGAAGTGTGCCTGCCATTTAGCCAAACAACCTTTAATTCATGGAGTTCAAAGCTTAGCAGCTTCACTGTTGTTGTTGGGCGTAAACAGCTTGCAAATTAGAATGTTTATTTTCTCTTCCCACTTTTGAACTGGAGTTGGGTGATGGAGGTCATGACAGCCCTTTAGAAGAACGTACAGGAACCACTAGGTGTTTGGACACTGAACACGTGGAAGAGAAACGTGTTAGGGGCTGGTGAAGTGAAAAGAAAGAAGTAATTCAATAGAGATGAGCTTGAAATGATTCCCTGTCGGCGAGTTAAGGTAAGTGTCATTTTTAAGACTGTCTGGTTATGTCTACAGGAGTGCCATCAGCTGTGAGCATGAAGCACAGACAGTGTCTGTGGCTTCAGGGCAGATCCCACAAAACTCTTTGCTGAGCTTTGCTTGTGTCTGTGAAGAAATGTGGAAATCAGACTCAGGATGACTTCATCAGTTTCCACATCAACAAAAATATTTTTTGAAAAAGGGTTGTTCCCTTAAAATCACTTTATCACCACTCTTTTATCCAATTTCATTACCAAAAGGGGATTAAATATTATAAATAATTTCATTGAAGATCATTTCTGAAATATTTTCTCGATATTTGTCTTTTTTCCCCTATCGTCTTGAAGTGCTCATTAATTACAGTTTGTCATTTCTTTGATCAATACTAGCATAGAAAATGTATTCAAGCAAAAATAAGAACATGTACTAAACTAATATTTAAATTTAAAATTTATATAGAATCAAGTGATGATAAATATTCTTTTATATACAAAACTTTTTCTAGATTCAATTTCAGATAAAAGAGAAACTTCTAGAAGCAAACATACACAAAACTCAGTACGAGCAGCTTCCAGAGATAAAAACTATTCAGGGTAATTATTTACATTTAAATTATTATTTTAAAATAGTCATTCAGCATTTATTTTCTGAGTGATTTGAAATATGTCAGTGGGTTTAGAAGTGGAAAGTTCAAAAGGGAATGGAGTTAGTCCAAGGACAGTTCATGCTGCCCATAAAAACTTGGAAAGCTCCTAAGGACATTCCAGATTCTTTTAACATTTCTTGCATCCAACAAGTTTGTTTAAATGATGCACCATATTTGCATCCACTGTTGATAATGGGTGTCCTGAAGTTACTTGACTAATGTTACCACAATGATTAACAAAAGAATAAGTTTCTGGTGGTTCATTGAAAAGGAAGAGCAGAAGGAAGTATGATGCTGTTATTTTGGCTTATCCCGTTTGTGATTAGTATGTGTGGAAACTGTCACAGGAAGATAGCAAAGCTGGAAGCCAGAGAAGCTGAGTCAGTTGATCTCCCTGGGCACAGGGGGCCTGATTCTGCCTTTATGTGGATCCCAAAGGCCTTTGTCTTTTCTGGGAGAATTTAGGGGTTATTTTTCTTTTCTGAATAGAACATGAGAATTCTTTGCATGGAAACTGTAGCAGTAGGTAATTTTCTTGAACAGACAGCAAGATTTATTAGTTGAACTTAAATTCTAAATTACAGAGGGAAATAAAATTAACCTGGAAAAATATGAAGGGACTGACAAAACAAAACAAACTTATTCTCAGAACTTATTTTAGCACTTATTTTCACAACACTCAGGTGCTGCAAAGTCTATTCTGAACCCATTTTATGATTTCTACAAGGGAAGTCTGTACAGCCCTGTTGATTGTCTTTTCATGTGGATCTAGCAGCATATGTTGCTGACCAGGAACTGGTTTTCCTTTCCAGTTTCAAAATAACTTTCTCATTCAGCATATTCATGTATTTACTTTATGAGAATAAAAATGACTTAAACACTACTGAAAAATAAAATAATAGATAAATGGTTTATATATCTTATTCCATTTTTTTTCTTTTCTTTTTTTTTTTTTTTTGCACTTCTACATGTCTTATGCTGGTTGTTGCTTTCTGGATGCCCACCACTGCTCATAAATGTGTTCATAAACAGTTCATAAACAGTTATTTAAAATTTAATGGGATTTCTTGGGAAAAGAAGAGTAGTTTCACCATTTTCTTCATTTACTGTGAAGTTCCTGAGTGTATGTTCCACGACTAGGGTATCTCATTTTGAAAAAAAAAAAAAAATCAGCCGGGCATGGTGGCACATGCCTAGGGAGCCACACCGGGGACCAGGGATCGAGGTTTGAGTCCCGCTCAGGACAGCGTAGCGAGACCTAGTTCCAAAAAATTAGCTGGGCTTGGAGGCATGCGCCTGTGATCCCAGTTACCTGGGAAGCTGAGACTGGGGATTGCTTGAGTCTGTGGTACCCCAGGCAACGTGAGCCTGTGGTTCCATGGGCAAAAATAGCAAGACCTAGTCTCAACAACAACAACAAAAAAAATCAATGATGTGTCACCTTTCTACTAAGTCAATGGAAATTCATTGTTTGGTTTTCAGCACAACTCTTACAAATAGCAATGATGTTATAGTTTATGGTTTATTCAAGAAATAGCCAAAGAGATAACTTTAGGTTAGGGCGTTGTTGAATGAGATGAGAATTTTGGTTGCAAGCATATTAAATTTGAGGTGATGATGAGATAGCTGGGAGCAATAACTAGAAATGGGAAACACTGTAGGGAGGAAGTGAAAATTAGAATTAACAATAACGTTGACTGAGCATGGGTCACCTAACAAAGTTTTATCCATAATCTTACTTAATACTCACAACCAACTTTGAGCAGGTTCCATGAGAGGCCACATTTTATAGTTCCAATAACTGAGGATCAAAGACTGTGTCTATGACCACATAGCTAGTGAGAGATAGACAGAAAGTGGAACCCAAGTATATGTGAAGCCAAAGATGTGTTCCTGATTATTCCCATGAGGATGTTCAGTATCTACCCTGGATACCTTATACACGGCAGTGATCTAAGTGCATCAACTGTCCCTGCTATCATCAGTTTTAAAACCAGATTCCTGGTCATTCATTATTCTTAATTGCGGTAGCCCTCAGAATTCTACCTTTTGGTTAATCTTCCTAAGGAAATGAGAAGATTTATGAGGAGGTTTGTTTATTTATTCATTCATTACCTCAATATTCCTGCCTCATGCCTTATTTTTATTTCTCCTTAGTTACCTGGTGAAATAAAGACCAGGCTGGAGAACTGAACCAAGGGCGTTAATTTCTGTCCTTGTCCCTGGCTGCCCTCTAGTGGCAATACCAGGTAACAATTAGCCAGACACAGAGACAGAGCTGCCTCCAATGGAGGACTTCACAGAATCACTGCAGAATCATTTGCAGGCACCTAACAGATTTGGAGCAAAGTTGTGCCAGGAGATTCTAAAAAAGGACTTCCTGAAATTACACTTCTACAGGCCAGCCCGAGGGGCATTTTGAACAGTTTTAGAGTTTTCTAACAGTTTTAGAGTCTAAAATAGTCAGTTTTAGAGTTTTCTAAAGTTTTCTCATAATTGAAAGTATCTCACTTTCTGTCCTGTTAGATAGGCACATCTATTAAGATTGTTTATAAAGCTTTTAGTGCCTGTGTATTGCTTTATCATTAAGAACCTTTCCCAGACTTTTAATTTTGAATATTACTTCAAAAAACACAATATGGGCCAGGCACGGTGGCTCGTGGTTGTAAGCTTCAGCCTATGAAGTGGCCGGGGCTTAGGGATCGCGGTTCGAGTCCCACTTGGGGCCTGTAGCGAGACCCAGTTCCAAAAAAAATAGCTGGGTGTGTGGTACGCGCCTGTAATCCCAGTTACCTGGGAAGCTGAGGCTGGGGATTGCTTGAGTCTGTGGTACCCCCGGCAACAAGAGCCTGCAGTTCCACAGGCAAAAATAGCAAGACCTAGTCTCAAAACAAACAAACAAACAAACAAACAAACAAACAAAAAAACCCCACACAATATGTTTCTTAATTTAAAAAAAAAGTCTTTTAGCAATGTCTCCTAAGAAAATATTCATAAATTGAAACAGAAACACATGTAAAAGAAAGTAGGTAAACACCTGCTTGTTACAGGTGAATTTTGAACCCAGTAACATAAATGTACAAAAACAAGGGAATTATTAAATAATGCTCCACCATATGAAGTTTTAGGTAGCTGTTAAATTACATTGAGATACTTAAACACTTTGGAAGCTGTTCATAGTAAATGTTAAGTGAGAAACAGTAAGGCAACAAAAATATATACATGGTGTGAATCTATTTTCTTAAAAATAATATATGGGGCAAGGCATGGTGGCACATGCCTGTAAACAGCAGCCTAGGACGCCACGGCCGGGGCCAGGGATAGCGGTTCGAGTCCTGCCCGGGGCACATAGCGAGACCTAGTTCTAAAGAAATATAGCTGGGTGTGGTGGTGCGCACCTGTAATCCCAGCTACCTGGGAAGCTGAGGCTGGGGATTGCTTGAGTCTTTGGTACCCCGGGCAACGTAAGCCTGTGGTTCCACAGGCAAAAATAGTGAAAGCTAGTCTCGAAAAAATAAAATTCAATAAGCAAACAAACAAATAAATAATATATGAGTATCAGAAAAACAGTTAAGAAATAAAAGTTCATATATTGAAATATTAACAATAGGAACCTCTGGATGGTAGGGTAGTAGTTATTTTAATCTTCTACTTGTCTCCAGGATAAACATGCACTACTTTTATAATGAGGAACAAAAGCTGGTATGGTTTTAAGAAACATGGAGAGCAAAATTCCCTGTGTTCTAGCTTCTTGCTGCCATGCTGACAGTAATGTTTGTGCTAATTCAGCCCCATTTACAGCCTCTTTGCCCAGTAAAGAGCTGTATCCTGTTTGTGACAGCATAATTCATTGTAATGGAAAAGCTTGTGATGCACTAGCCTGGCCTGTGACTTCATTGCATTCATCAGCAACAGGAAACAAAGACACACACTTTTTTTTTTCATAATTGTTTTAGTAATAATTGACAATTGGAGGAAATGAATGGCAGAAAACAATTATGGGCAGACAAGATGGTCAGCAAATCGGACTGGGAAATTCAGTGGAGCCAGTCTCAGTTTTATTCATATAACGATTTCAGAACATTACAAAGATATTACTGTTTGGTTCTCAATCTACTCCTGAAATCACTATTGTTTTACTAACAGTTATACAAGTCCTTAGCTGGCAGCCATAAATTCCTATATGTTTTTAATTCAGTAATCTGGTAATCCCACATCAGGGATTTGGTGCTGAGTTACTTGTGTATATTGATATTCAGGGTCAGTAGGAACTCCTCCCTGTGCGTGTATCCAACAATAAGGTTCCTGTGGTAACAGCTAGTCACCTATTGCCCATGTACAAAATGTGAAAAGTTTTATTTTCCATTAAACTTGTGGAAATGAAATTGTCTTTATTATTCCATGAAAGGAGCCCTAGTCTTGGTTTTAGCAAGGGCACAAACAACCAAATGAGGGCACAAACAACCAAATGATGAAAGTGAATTCATGATTTGCCATCCAGTTTCTATGCTGTGAAGTCAGCACAATTAATAACCACTGATGTGAAAATGATTTTCAATTAGGAAAGAGTCAAAGAAGGTAAGCATTACATGTATTGTAGTTATAGTACCTCAATCAGAGGCATGCCCATAGACAACAGTGCTGCTGGGTATTATTAAACTTCTTTGAATTAAGGAATTAAACATTCAGGGCCTGATTTAACTTTTCCAAGTTATATTCTCCTCTGAATCAAGTTATATTCTCCTCTGATCAGCCTAACTTTGAGTAAAATTCCATTGCAGCTCTGACTTCCAGTCTCAAATTTCTGATCACAATATTTATGGTGGGGCCTCTGGACCAGCACTGTCTACTAGAAATAAAACATAAGCCGGGCATGGTTGCACATGCCTGTAACCTAGCTACTTGGGAGGCGAGGTTAGGAATCACTTGAATCCGCAGGTTCTAGACTACCCCAGGCAACATAGCGAGACCTAGTCTCAAAAAAAAAAGAAACATAACATAAACCATAAATGCCATTTTATATCATCTGGTGTCTACATAAAAATGAAAAAAAAGAAAGAAAGAGGAAAAATTAATTTATGTACCCATTACATAAAATAAATAACAAGTTTTTTGAACATCAAATCTTTAAAATCCAGTGTGCATTTTATGCTTACTAGATAATATCAACTCAGAAAAGTCTCATTTCAAGTTCTCAGTACCCACAATGCTGCTTGGCAACTGTGTTTTTTGACAGCACAAATCTAATGGCAGTGCCATCTTGCCATCATAGTTATGTAAATAGCATCTGAAAGTCTGGTCTGAGAAATCACTATCTGTTTTGACTTCACAGTCTCCTCCATTCTGATACATTCCTGTCAGGGACTATCTGAAATTGGGTAATTGAAAAGGAACTGAAGAATCAGCAATGTCTGAGTTTTTAGCCTATTAAACAATCCAACTGCTCATTTCATTCTTATTCAATTGATAATGAAAATAATAGAAATTTTAAAAAGTCCAGACTTTGAAATTTGAATTATATGGTTGTAGAAAAATTAATTTATAGTGATGTTTTCAAACGAATTTAGGTATAGAAATTGAGTCCATTTACAACCTAAAACTCTCAGAATTTTATAAACATTTAAGTATGGATAAAACTTAATATAAAGAAAGAAATCTTTAGCACTCTGTCTCTCCCCTAACACATACACACACACACACACACACACACACACAACACACAAACAGAGCTAACATTGTGACAGCTTGCTGATGCCTTTTCTTCATTCTGCATTGTCTTGTTTGAAGTGTAGGAAGTACGCTTCAATAATCTTGTATAACTACTCTGCCCTGGGGATTCTCATGCCAGTCAGCTGGGGTGATAAAGATAGCTGTGTGCTAAAAATGGAGATACAAAAATAGAACTGGTGGAAGTGGATAAAACCAAAGACCCTGTAGGTTTCTAAGGTTTCTAAGGCCCCGCCTTAGACTTGGCAACAAGGACTCTGAAGTCTTAGGAATAAATTGTGATTAAATGGAATGATCCTATTTTGGATTTACTTCCTATTGCATGAAGCTTTGGTTATGAAGGTGCATTTAAAGCATAAAGTTCTAAAGTCAAAATATAAGTGAAAGACATTTAAAATAAAAACAATGACCATCCATCTCCACGATTTATAAGTTGGCAGTACTCCAAAAGTTTGTTTTTTAAGAATGTTCTTGGCCCTCTGAATTAACTTTCCATTTTTACCATAGAAACAAAGTTATAAATAGTGACTATGTGTATCTAAAATATCATATACTTAACACTGAAGTGATGACAATGTTTTATGTTACATAAATTCATCATTTGTATTAAATCATTATTTATGATTATTATTGTATTTATTATAGTTGACATTATTATAATAAATTCAAACACTATATCAATGTATTATTTCTATAATAACTATATTTATTAATTTTTTTATTTATATACAAATTTCGCAACATTGTAATTCCAGGGATTTACTGTCCCCTTCCTCTTCCTTCCCCTCCTTTCCTTCTCAAAGTTGTGCGCTTCAGTTTGGTGCTTAGCTTGTTTTGACTTTTCCTCAACGCTTTTGTTTATTTTTTTACTATATCCCATTCTATAATAACATTTTACTAAAACTAATCACATGCTAATAATTTTATTCACAATATATTAATAATTAACCCAAACAGTAAAAGAATATGCTGAATCACTCACAGTCACCTTATCTCCAAATCACAAGTACTGGAAGAGAATCTAGCAAGTACCAGGTGCTCTAGCAGGTGTAGGTAAAAGTGCAAAAGATAAACCACGTTTATTTTGTCTGTTAATGTTGGTAGGAAAGCAAATTCACCAAACAAGAATGAGGAAATAGGTGAAATTCTTTTCTAAAGAGACTCCCTTGTTTGGTGACTATGGACGGATAGGGTCTTTTCATTTCTGTGTGTGACCTGGCCTCCAAAGGCTGCATTTGCCTTTTCTTCAGAACCAATTACCTTTAGCTCTGCTCTGTGTAACCACAACCTGGAACCTATTTGATTTCCAGGCAGGGGGAGACTTTAACACTTGAAGAAGAGACAGAAGAGAGGGAGGTGGAGAAGAAGGTTACAATGAGAGAGAAAATGTGGGCCCATGAGAAAAAGTATTGAGCAAAACTGTCCAGTTCTCCTGCCAGGAAAAGAAGGGCGGAGGGGAGGGGACTCCTAGATTCTTCTCCAAATATGATCCTGCAGGCTCCAGGGTGGGGCAAAAAGGGAGAGAGAGGTGTGTACCCCAGCTTTGCATGTTCAGTGTTCCTTCCCACTCTTTTTTCTCCCTCCCGGGTTTCCAAATTCCATACAGTAAGGTCTTTCTTTGCCTTCAAACAATCAACTCAGTTTTTATATATCTCTGCAAGTGCTATTAACCATTGCTTCCTGTAGATACTGGTGTTGCTGTTTCTAATCACTAGTATAAGACAAGAGGGTGGCAAAGTCAGACACTAACTGGCCTGCAGGCAAGGTCAAGATATCTGGGCTGAGTGGGACTGTTGATCGGTTTCAGCAATAAGTAGGACAATTCCAAACCTAAATAACTGTATGGTATGTGAATTACATTTTAAGTTCATTTAAAAAATCCCTCTAGAACCAGTAATAACATTACATATAATTGGTTCTTAAATAATATTTGTTGTATTATTTGTTGAGGACATTCATTAGGACACAAATTTATATGTGCTAGAGATCAGATATGATTCTCCAATTATATCTACCAGGTATACAGATATAGGTAACATGGTTACCTATCGGTACCGATAGGTAACCATGTTACCTATATCTGTATACCTGGTAGATACAGAATAGCATGGTAACCATGTTACCTGTATCTGTATACCTGGTAGATATAGAATAGCTTTGAAATATGGGCACAGTACTAAGAAAGTAGCTAAGGTAGAGTGCTGGCTTGGGAATATATGAACCTCATGAGCCAGAGTGGCATTTGGAATGGTAAAGAACATTTTAAAGAGCAATGAGACTTGAGATACCAGCCAGAAATGGGTTTAACACTCACTTTACCTACTTCATCTTTTGAGAGTCTTACTAAAATTAGATCAAAGGGTTTGCTTTTAAGTCACAAATACACAATAACAGTATTTTGGAACCATCTGTTGATAGCTACTAATTCAATAATGGAAAATTCAGAAAAATCTATCCAATTTACAATGGGTAGTTCTTTAAGAGGACATGGGAATCAGTGGTATCAGAAAATACTGAGGTTGTAGGTGAAGATGACACTAAAAGAGGAACATTGGCTGAAAATTTTCCTAAAAAGCAATTAGATCCCGTAATTCCCTCTCCTACTTCACAACAATAAGAGTTCACCGCCTCCCACCAGATAGGATACTAGAGGTTTCTTGTCTCAAAAGCATAAAACAAAGGGTATTTAGATTGAGGACCCCAGTCTTTGGGTGAGTCCCAGCTGAAAGTAGGCTTATAATAATTAAAACCTGAGAATTGATTTTAAAAAAATTGTCATAGCCCTGATCTTCCACTCAGCAGGAAGCCCTCTTTACCTTTAGACTTCTTCTGAGTGGAGGAGCTGAGAGTTCCCAGAGATGCCCACCCGGTCCTGATGGCCTCAGTTCCATGGAAAGGGCGGAGCCATTTTCAGCGGGCCAGTCAGTACTCAGCACTCAACGTCACATGCATTTCTCTGACTATTTTCTGAAGTTATTTATTTATTTTTTTTTTGAGACTAGGTCTCGTTATTTTTGCCCGTGGAACCACAGGCTCTCGTTGCCCAGGGGCCACAGACTCAAGCTATCCCAGCCTCAGCTTCCCAAGTAGCTGGGATTACAGGTGCGCACCACATGCCCAGCTATTTTTTGGGACTAGGTCTCGCTGTGTTGCCCCAGATGGGACTCGAACCGCGATCCCCAGACCCCGCTGCGACTCAATAAGCTGTCGTTTGTAGGCATGTGCCACCTTATTTTCTGAAATTATGGTGTGGAAACTTCTTTCTTTTTGCTAGTTCTCTTTCACTCACCACACCACCCTTCCACCAAGTCAGTTCTGTCATTTTTAGTAGAAACAATTTTCCTCCCATTAATTTCTGGTCCCAAGAAAAGCAGCTGAGTTGAGAAGAGCTATCTGATCCTCTGTGTGAACACACATACACTACACTCATATACACACATGCACATGCGTACACACATAAACACCCATAATCACACATACACAAACACAGACATACACACACACACCCTGCAGCTGTGGAGCTTAACTATTTAAAACTGGATTCACTTTTTGCTTGTTAATTAATGATAGTCTTCATTTTTAAGGTGGAATAATCAACACTGATTGTAATTACTGTCATATTAATACTATAATTTATTTTCTATTTGCTGTACTTTTTCTTCTTTCCCCCACCTTTTCAAACTTTATAATTTTTCAAGTTTTTATTTTATTTTTTTAATTTTTAAAATTTATTTATATATAAATTTCACAACATTGTAATATCAAGGATTTGCCCTCCCCCCCCCCTTCTTCCCCTTTCCCTCCTGCTCAAAGTTGTGCACTTCAGTTTGGTGCTTAGCTTGTTTTGACTTTCCTCAAGGCTTTTGTTTATTTTTTTCACTATATCCCATATATTAGTGAAACCATTTGGTTTCTACCTTTTTCTTTATGGCTTGTTTCTGCTAATATGATTTCTTCTAAATACATCCATATTGTTAAAAATGTGGTATATATACACGATGGAATATTACTCATCAATTAAAAATGACAAATTCGAAGATTTCATTTCATATCAAGTTTTCTTTATTCCAATTTCTCCCCTTTAGTGGTTTGGAAGTTGTCATTTATTTTCTTTTAGTGGTCACACTAAAATTTTTAAAATTCATACTTGATTTAAAGTCTAATGCAACACCTATTGATGTCTCCTCTTGGATAACACAAAGACATTATAAATCTTTAATTTTGATCTTACTCTCCCTTCTTACAGGCTATTACTATGGATAATTTTAGCTCTACTTTTTTTCTCTTTAAAAATAATTTTGAGACCATGCTAGCAGAAATAAGCCAGAGAGAGAGAGAGAGAGAGAGAGAGAGAGAGAGAGAGAGAGAGAGAGAGAGAGAGAGAGAGAGAGAGAGAACAACTGCATCAACTGCATGGTGTCACTTGTAGGAGGGAAAAAGGGAAAACAAAAAAAAGAAGAAAATTTTAAAACTCAGCAAAATTGAAGCAAAAGTGCTGGGGGAGGGAGTGGGAGTGGGAAGGGCACAAAAGACTAATATGGTTCACTAGTGATAGGTGAAGGGAGACCCTGAGGTAGATAATGATGTAAAATAAAACAAATAATAATATATATGTACGTGCATGTGCAATCAATTAAAAAAATAAAGTTTAAAAACATTTTAAAAATGTTTGTGATAGTAATGAACATAACAAACAAAACATATAAATAAAGTATACAGTTTGATGTGCTGAATATATACCTACCCCTGAAACCATTGCTACAATCAGATAGTAAACAACCACTTTTGAGGAAAAAAAAAAAACCTACTTCAATTCACACATGAGGTGCTCATCACCAAGGTCTGCTAGTTTTCTGTCAACTCACTTTTTTTCCTTTGAATTAAGGAGCTGCTTCTGAACAGAACTATGATAATTACCACTCATCAAAGCGCTGTGATATTATTTCTCAATGCTCACTTTATTGGCTTGTCTAGAAATTATAAAAATAATATGAGTTTCTTATAAGTGAAAGTACTCAATAACAAAATAAATAGGTAAAGGAGATTTATAATCTATTTTCCTCAGAATGAACTCATGTCTATTATTTATTGTCACTGCAACATTCACTTGAAAACCTGCGTGATTTTAATAAAAATGTGGTTAAAAGCAAAATGGATTTTTTTTTGCTTAAAAGAATACAGATACTTTGAAGTTTGCTTTTTTCCCCCATAGTTACATCAGAGTCATCTTCCTGTTTCATGCTTATCCTGACTACATGATATAAGTAGCATTGAGCTAATTGTCATTTTTGATCGTTCTCTTATTTGGGGATTGTTACCCTTTTTTGGTTGCCATTTAAGTGTTGCATTAAATGTGTCTTACGTGTCTTTTTGCATTTACTGAATATTTTTAAAGGGTAAAACCCTAAAGTACAAGGCATTATTTCCAACCCTTTTGTCATCCTTTGATTAGTTGGGTACTATCACTGCCCTTTTAAAGTTGAGGAATTTCATAGTTAAAGATTAAGTGACTTGCTGAGCTAATAAGGGGCTGATTGAGGAGCGAGAGTCCTGATTTCCCAGTCTTCCAATTGTGCCAACACCCTCACCTCTTACCAAGTAGCCTCTGCTAACAGTTTGGTAAATGTTTAAAAAAAGATTATTAATGATGGAACTTTCAGGATAATTACTAGGGATTTGAACTACTAGTAGCCCTATGATATTAGGATGCAAGAGACACATTCTCAGGCAATTTATATTTCACCTGGCCCTTCAGCCTCAGTAGGAGAATGTGAGAGCTGAGAGTCTATTTATATCTAGTTACTTTTAAGCACACTGGTGAGGTTGTGAAATAGGCAACGAGGAATTGCTTGCCCACTTTTTTGTTCCGAAGGACAGGACGCAGACCATCTTGGGCCAGTAAGTTGGGTCCAAAATTGGGCTTATGTTTCTTTTACTTAGTAATACTTGAATAATATGAACTGAATTTTGGTTGGTTGGGTGACATTTTTAGTGCACCAGGGGGGCACACACATTTATTATAATCTTGCCATGAGTGGCTTTCTAAAATAAAGATGCTTTGGCAATGTGAAAAAATTGCCCTTAACTTAAACAGAATATAACTTGTTTTTTTTTTTGAGTCAGGGAATCTTATATTTAGTCATGTAAGTCTTAAAGTGAGTTAGCTAGTAGAGCCTCTCGGTAACATGTAATATACATGTACTGTTAAAAAAATAAAAATAGTCCAGTCTCTCAATTCCCCCCAAAAAATAAAAATAGTCTAGTCTCTCAATTCCCCAAAAGAAATTATATGGTGAAATAATATAATTTAGTAGGGGTGATTGTAGACAGGTACCCGAACCAGGGGTAGTGTAGACAGACAGTGGGTGCTCCTATGCTTACATTTGAATTCTGGGCCCCATTCCTACCTCACTGACAAGGCATGTAGAAGAACTGTATGTACTAAGAACACAGTCCAGAAAATAAATTAGCAACAAGTGAAGGTGTGACTCATCCTTTTTCATATCACTGCAGGCTTTGACAACAGGACAAAATGTTTTTAGTCCAACATTAACATTTTTATTCGCTATAACATCAGTTCACATTTGCTCATACATTTAAAGAAATCCTACGAGAATGGCCTTTGGAGCTCAGGGAATTCTGGGTGTGCCAGATAATGACTAGCCAGGGGAAAACAGTCCGTCTTTTGACTTTCACAAATTTTAGTCAATTTGGCTTATGACGTAACCGTTTAAAAATTATTTTTGTACTTGAAAAGCAAGCCAACCTTTTTAACACAAATGACTTGATAAATATGCCTGGTAGGATAGGTTTTTAAAATTAATTTTTAGTGTCTCTAATTATAATCTTAATCTTCTACATTGACATTTATCTGTCTCTTTAAGACATATTTTCTTCAGTTTAGTTTTACTAAAATAACTGAGAATGAATAGTAAAATGATTAACTTTGCAATGCCAACAATCCCATTTTTGAGACTTATACTATGAAAACAAAAGCATCAGAAACTAAAGATGCATATAGAAGGATGTTAGTGCAACGCTCTTAGTAAAGACAAAAAAAGTGGGAGAATCTTGCATGCTATCCCATCGGGGAAGAAGATGATACAGCTATGTCTGTCATGGAGAAGAACATAGCTATTAAAAAGGAAAAAATAAATCTATATTACTGACCTTGGAACCAATATATTTGAATTTGATACTGTCAAAAGGGAAAATCAAATTACAGATTAATTTTTAACGGAAAACTAGAACACCATGTAAATATGTATGCATGAGACACATCTGTCAAAGATGCAGAGTCATCTTCAAGATAGGGAATGGATATGAAAGAGGGATTATTAAATTTTTCATTATGCATATCCCTGTATTGTTTGAATTGCTACAATGAGTATTCTTACCTTGTAAACTTAATTATCTTATAAAGTAAAAAACAAACAGAAATATTGTTTTAACTATTTGGTAAACAAAATCAGGCTATTCTTCAGTGTGATAATGTAGCTTTCTGGTGATTAGAATATAAATTTGAGAGAAATTTAAAGGAATTCAAATGACTATCAAAACCTCACCATCTAGGTTGTTCACTGCATGAATTTCTTACTGCTTTCTGTTTATCTCCCGCAGCCAAGAAGTTCTGGTGAATTTCTTACTTCCTATGGTTGTATTAAGAAAGCTACAGCCTTCTCAATTGTGACCCCTCTCTTTCACTTGTCCCTCAGTTGGAGAACTTTCACCACTGATTCTACTGATTTTTATTAATTAGAATTGCACTTTCAAAATTGAGCACAAGAATAAATATTCCTAATTTAATTAATTTCCCTACAATTTTTAGCATGTTTCTAAAAGTGCTTAGTTTATCCATGTGACTAAAAATCAGAAGGCCCTGTTGCAATAGTATCAGAGTCTCATTTCCTCTGTGCTTATGGTTACCTTTGTGTTCTCCCAGGAAGTCATAAATGAGAAGATCTTATCCCAAAGGCTACAGACCCACAGTCTAAGTAATGCTAAGACTTCAGCCAAAGAGTTGAGCAATAGCAGTGTAAGTAAATCATAGTGATGCGGAAAGAAATCTATGATAAAGGCAGTGATACCATTGGAAAGGTTGTAGAAATGAGCTTAGACAATCAGGTCTCACAGATTTATAATTTAGAGTTGGTGATGGGATAATAAAAGCTTAAGCAAGTAATTTGACACTAAGGACTAGAAAACAGGGCTTTTAGTTAGCTACCTGGGTTTGGTAAATATGGTAAAAGTCTCAGAAGTAATTATGTAGAAGATGGATGTTATCTAGAATTTTGAGCAGATAGATTTGCATTGAAATCAGATGTGTATCTGATATTTGTAACCATGGTGTAAAAAGTGAATTCATTCATTCATTCATTCATTCATTCATTCATTCATTCATTCATTCATTCATTCATTCAATGCTGAGCATCATCTTCTAGTCAAGGTCAAGGCACTATGTTGTAAACCCAGAACTGCCTAGTGGACCCAGAGGGAGGTCAGTGCCAGTTGAAAGTGAAGATGCAGTGGGATGAGAAAAGTGAAATGGAGGAGTTCTATGGTTGCATGTGTGAATAACAGGATTTGGAGTTTCTAACCATACCCTTATATGATATGTATGAAGATTAAATTGCACCTCACATACCACTTCTCCGCCTTTTGGCTAAGATCATGTGCAAATTGCACCTCACCTCTTGCATTTAGCAATTACACAAAAATTTAAACAATTTTCTTTACCTTGTCTATTCCTGAATCAGCTTTATACTTTCTACTTGGTAATAGTAACTATACTAGAACTTGAATAGAAAGGAAACCATAAATCTGAAAACTGTTGTTATATTGTTCTCTACATACTGAGTCTCAGAAAAGGACACAGAGGTAGCCTGTGGGATTAAAAAAAAAAATTGACTGAGCAACTCTTTGAAAGAATTACAAGAATTCTGAAAAAACTGCTGGTAGTTTAGAAGACAGAGATTGAGATTAACTTTATTACGATTAACTAAAATTACTATACCACTACTGTGGTGTAGAGGAGTGAGATCTGCAAAGCTGGATGACAGCTGCTGTCAAATCAGGGATTTGAAAGAAAACTATTGGATGTGGAGTTATTTTGTAAATAGTTATGCTGAGCAAGGGTGTTTTATTGCCATGATTGCTAAATTTACCTTTTCATGTTTTACTTAATCCATCGTTAGCTAGAATTCTGGCTGAATCTAAGTGACTTAGACGGAGGTAAAGTGTGACAATGTAGATAAATTCAAATGAATTGGATTAAGTTAATACAACTATATTGATATGTAATGTTATTGAAGTGGGAATGAAATTTTATAAATATGAAAAGAGAGAAGAGATGAAAGACACGACCAAGAAAGAGAATGGAATTTGGAAGTGTGTATTTAATCTAGGTTGACTTGTCAGAAATGTGGGGGCATCTCCAAAGATGCTGAAGTGCAGTGGGGCTCAAAGTTTGGAGTGTAGAGGTACATTCTACAAAAACCTCCTCTCATAGGAACTATCCTCCTTATTCCATTTTCTTTTTTTTTTATTAGATGGTTTGTGTTTCAAAGCTTCACTTGTAGATTAATTATTGGAATTAAAAATGTTTTTAATTCATAGAAGGTAATACTCATAGTTATAAGCAAGACTCAACACCAACCACTAAACCAGCATCACTCACTGAAATAGCACACATTTGAAATGGATAGTAGTTGCAAGCTACTGTTGTAATGCCAATAATTAGATACAAGAATGTAATTTATAGCTACATTAGCTATTGGGCTTGAAGGTAAACAAGGATTTAAATAGAAGATGATGAGCAGAGTATGAAAATATATATGGGGAATAAATGTGGAAGCTTTGGAATCTGACTGATCTCTTTCCCCCCCGCCTCCCAATTTACTACTCATGAGCAGACTAGTTAAATTCACTAAAGGTCATCTAGAAGTAATAATAGCATCTCCTTGGAGCACTGCTGTGAGGAGTAAATAAATACTTTGCACAGATGTTACCTTATTACATATTAACATATAATAGAATATATTCTAATATTCATAGATACATAGATAACTATTAAATATCAGTTGCTATAATATATAATAATTAATGTTTAGATATGGCTTTCTACATGTTCGACTTCTCTTCCGAAGAGATAGTAAACTGGGAGAACAGAGCACTTGGGTGAATGTTCTAAATGCCCACTGAACATGGGCAATATTATCATTTATTAACAATTTACTTTGTTCAAGAATTTTAGCATAAAACATTCACTTGCTAATTCTTTTTTTTTCTTGCAAATAGTTACAGTTATATATAGCATGGGTTGCAATATGGTGCCAGTACCTCAAATTCACCAGCAGGTGGTGTATCAGCTTGGAGCAGCTTGTTTGGAACTTGGTTCAAGGTGGATGCTGAGGGTCAGGCAACTTCTGGAGGGAGACGCTGAAACTGGAAGTGCCCACGACCTAGAAACCATGTGGGAATGAAAGTGCATTTGATAGGCACAATGGTCCCTCAGAATGTCTCTGAGAAACCAAATCCAAGGTGCTGCTGAATTGAGACTACTCTTCCCTTTGCCTCTTGCATCCCTTGAACCAGAGAGTTCATGTCCAGCAACTTGCTATCGAGTAGTAGATTCAGGACTATAAGCTAGAGAATCAAGACTTGAGAGGAACTGTCTTGTGTAATGATGGTGAAGATTTTTTGCACTGGGGTTGTTTTTCATAATCACTTTTCTTGTCAATGGCTTTCCCCTCTTTCTGTAAATAATTCAAGTATGATTCTAGACCTAATATTTCATTCCTTATATAAAAAGGACCTCATTTAATAAAAATCCATTTATCACAGAAATAGGAAAAAGCTGATAAGCATAAATATGGGAGAAAATATATGGCCTCAACTTCTAAAGAAAGACACTATTAAATTTTATATTGCTTCAGACTTTTATGTATTTTTCACATATTTTCCTAGAAAATGAGATCACACTGAAAAAGTGGTTTTGTAACTTGTTTTTCACTTATTATGTCGAATATTTTTCACGTTAATAATATACTTCAAGGACATATTTTATGATTGCATAAGTAATATTTTATGAGTGCATAAGAATTATTCAACTACTTTTGACACAGATTATTTCTAATTTTTCAATAGTTAACACATTTGTATACTTATGAAAATCCATATTGTTTCCGTGGAACATATTTTTCTAGAATAGGAACTTATGATTAAAGTGTATATGGTTTTTAAAGATTTTTCTACAAGTCGCAAAATAATCTTTCTCACAAGTACCATTTCTGCTCTTGCCAACAGAGTATGAAGATGCCATTTTCCAAAACTACTGTGATAATTGGGAATTATTATTTTTTATCTTTATCAAGTTTATAAATAGTGAATGGTGTCCTATCATTTAATCTGTATTCTAGGAAACAAATTTTTTTAATATGTAGTATAGTTGTCATTTATATTTCTTCTTTTCTCACTCATTTATAATAACTGTTGTTCAGCTGATAATTATAAATATTAGTTAGATGTTAAGGTTTTTAATCTTTTACCATATAAAGTTCATTTTTTAAATCTCATTTTATCATTAGTGATTTAATCTTGGTTATGTTGGGTTATTATATAAAAATATAATTTGTATTTATTCAAATATTAAAACACTTTTCTTTATGGTATCTATGCTATCATAATTGAAATAATTAAAATAATTTTCATAATAAAGTATTCATGATTAAAATAATTTTAAAATCATAAAAAATTCACAAGTTTTTTCATTTGTGAGTTTAGTCTCACATTTAACTCTTCAGTCTATTTATTTTGTGCACAGTGTAATTTTTTTCCTAATAGTTAACTATTTAACCAGCTGAATAGGTTTTAGGTACTGATAATCAAACTTAATACTGACATGTTTAGCCTATTTAATACCTAGTGTCCCTCCACCACATCATTTTCTGAAATTTTCTTTCTTTTTGTTTTTTAAAACATTCTCAGTCTTCTATTCTTTTTTTAAAAAGTACTATATATATATATATTTCACATCTTTGTATTCTCTGGGGTTTGCCTACCACCTCCCCTCCCTGATCACTCCCTCAGTCTTTAATTCTTTAAAGAAACTTCAGGATATTTTGGTGGCCTATTTGAAAAATCTCTTTGTTATTTAAACCAAAATTTATTTGTATTTATAAATTAAATAAGGGAAAATTTACATCCTTACAATGTTAGGTCTTATAATCCTAGAAAATTATGTAATTTTCTATTTATGAAAATATATCCTATTTTGTTAGTAAAGTTTTATGTTTATATGTTATTTGCTTTTTGTTTTCTTTTTAGATAAAATTTTTGCCATTGTCAGTATGAATTTATTTTTCATTATGTTTTCCAATAATATTTGGCTTCTGTTAATTTTGTGTGTTTATGTTGTAACTGCTCTCACCTCACTCATGTTTCTAATGATTGATGTTTCTAAACACTTAAGTAGTTGATTCTACAGAGTAAGTGGTTTTAACAAGTGCCAAGTTGAATAATTTTTTCCTTTGCTTCTCATAATCCTTCTTTAGTTTCCTATTTTTGTCTGATGGTCTAATTGTCCAGAACAGCACTAACTGCTAACATCTTTTTCTTGTTTTTGATTATAATGTTAGTGCCTCTGGCTACACCAAAAGTATCAAGCCTGAGTTTGTTTTGAAATGGATAATCATTTTATGCTAAAAAAAATTCTTCTAACACCATTTTATTAACTGAAATATTCATCTTGAACGAACTTTATCTAAAGTCTTCAAGCTTCCCTAAGGTACTACTCCAAAAGCTTTTCTCCACGAACCTATTTATGTCATTATGCTAGTATGTTTCTTAATACTGAGATATTTTTATATATGTAAACTATGTCTGTACACAGGTTAGTTTGTGGTTTTCTTTATTATGCTTTATCAGTTTGTTTTTTGAAGTCAGGGATTATATATGCTTCTGCAACTGTTGTTCTTTTGAACAGTTTAAATAGCCTCGGAGTTATCTGTGGCTTGAAGATCAGAAAGAACTCGATTGTGTAAGTGATCTGAACTAAAAACTTTTCTGGGAAATACTTTCCTAATACTCTTTTCTATTATTATTGATACACTGTTCTTTAAACGTCTTAGGTCAGCTTTTCTCTAATGAACTGGTTGGGCTCTGATTTTGTTATGTGGTGTTTTCATGATTGCAAGCTCCTAGAGCTTCTGTAGTTATACTTTTTATTTCTTCTTCAATAAATTTTTTTAAAAGAAGAGTTATAAAATTTCATAAGAGTTTGGCTCTTGGGGGGGTTATATTTCTGTAATTAATTTATAATCTTATTACCATGTAGTCACAGAATGTGGCTAGAGCAATTTCTTTTGGAGGGAAATTACTTAAGATTGTTAATAGATATAGAATCAACTTGCACAAACATTTCTTATATCTGGATGGGGAATAGAAAGAATAGGTTTCTCTTTAGTTATTCATTTATTCTCTCAGCATTGTTTCAATCATGTGTCTTCCACATGTCAAGCACTGTATTAGGCACCACATTACATTTAATGAGTCATCAGCTTTCTCTAAGTTTGTGGAGTCTAGATGGAATACAGATATATGAATACCTATTTACAAATAGAGAATAAGAACACAACAGCAGGAAAATATATAAAGGAGGGTTTCAAGACTCTTATAAATTCTGGGAATATAAAGGCGCTGAAGGAAACATGGTTTTTGAGAAGCTTTTGGTCCAAACATGTAGAAGAACAAAAAAGATAAATTGAGGATAGGATATTGGAGGCACAGCAATTAATCAGAAAACCACTGTAGTCATTCAGTACCAAATTTAGACTCATGAGAGGGTAGAAAACAGGAAGAACAGAGGGGATTTTCACTAGTAAGAGGCAGGTAGACGGAAAGTCCACATGATAGGCTGAAGAAGATAGGAGTTAAATTTTCAAAAACTAGAGAATATTTTAAGGAGTGTTTGGTACTTGTCAGTTGGTCAGTTGTAGTCCAGAGATCAAACAAACTAAAAGTAAAAATAATATCCTACAGTCTTGGTTCTTGGTGATATGTGGAGAACAATGTCAGTGAAGTAAGCTGGTTGGGACTCAAATGGGTGGTGAGAGGATGAAGAACAGTTTCTTCAGAAGTGTAGTTGTTGGTGGAACAAGTGAATTAAGGGTAGCAATTGAGGAGTAAAGGATCAATAAAGATTGCCTTTAGGAAGGGAGCATGTTTAGATAATGAGTGATGATAGGGAGAGAAGGCATGGTTTTGGTGCTAGGTGTGACTGCAAAGGGAGGATGACTTCTGATTGGAAGTAAACCCCTCTTTTTGAGTTGCAAGGGGAAAAACAGTGCCTGTAAGCAGTTTGAACAGAAAGATCAGTCTCCCCATTACTTTGCAAAGCTGGAACAAAGTGTCATAGTAGAAATTTCAGTTATACTCCTGGACTTGAACTGAAGTGTCAGGAACTTGCTCCATGTTGATAGATTGTTTTCCGTTGGTATGATTCACATCCATTCCTTTCTCTTTGCCAGTAGAATCAGGGGGAAATTTCTAGAATTATCTTTTGGGAGGCTGTTTTTTTTCTCTACTGGTCTTTCAAGGGTTTCTGGAAGTCTCTTTTCAGTAACTATGTGTATGCAATGCATGGTCAGGGTAATAATTATTGTCAATTGCAAGTGCAGTGATTAGTGGATGTCCTCAGGTTATACACTTTTCTGTCACTATGAATATAAGGTATACGTAAATGACCATAATATTTCATAGCTTTGGTAGAGCTGCTTTTCTGTTTCTGGTTAACAATTGTCACATCACAGGTAAGGAAACATGTACGAAGTACATATATTTTGGCACATTACATTTGGGTGTTTGAAGCTTATTTCTGTTACTAACTTTAAGCCCTTCAAAAGGGATAACTTTTGAAACTTGTGAAAGAAAAAAGTTTCCATCAGCTCTTTGGGCTTTCACACATTGACAGTAAATTAGTTCCCTAAAAGAAAGGTGAGGGACTGAGGGCATTTCTTATTTTTTGTTTGTTTTTGGTCTTGTCCTGTTATTCTGGAAAAGCACACTATCCTCTGCAGAGATAGACACTTCTACTTTGGCTAGCACTGTAAATTATTGTAAGATAAAACCCAAATATGAAAGATTGCCAACACAGTCTCCTCTATTGAGTAAGATCAACATTTTATTAAAAATCAAGGTTAACAGTTTAATAGACTCAGATGGTTTAGAAATCCCCTGGGGCATTTTAGTCACCTTTTTTGGATGTGCACTGCCAAAAACTCTGACTCTCAGGTCTGTCCCACCATGATCAGGTACTGACTTTCAGTAATGTCACCCATTTTATACCAAGAAATCAGACACTATCCAAAGTCAGATGTCAAGCACTTTTCTTGGACAAAGGGCGGAAAAGCATGGGGTAGAAATAATCAACTCTGGTGAAAGGTATGAATTCAACAGACCGTCTAGATTGGTTGGCCCCCTTTGTGAGTGGCACACCTAAGTTCAGGTTGGCCCACTCTCCTGGCCCACAAAGGGGCAGCAGCACATTTGCAAGTGCCTCATCAGTCTTCTGATCTTTTCTGGTTCCTCCCTCATTATCTCACTGAAAATTTCAGCTGCTCCATTGTGTCCCCCAAAGTGACACAATTCAACAGATAACTATGCAGAAGTTTGGTTTCAAACTCTCTGACATCATGTTCATTAGTTCTTTAGTTAGTGTGGCAGGAGATAGTACTCATTCTCCACTCACATGCTTGCTTCACCAGCATCACTTGACACAACAGTCTGGCCTTTGAATTTCAACCTAAGTATTCTGAGACTGTTATTGTGCTTTCTCCAGAACACTGTACTCGGTCGTGTGTCATGTTAACAAATTGGTGCTCAGAACACAAAGAAAACGAAACCAAGTGGGAGTTATAGATTTGGGGGAGGGCGGGGGACACTTGGAATGTAGAGATTCACTCATCTGCTGTGCCAGCCTACGGTTCCGCCTCCTTGCTGTTCTTGAGCCCCAGTGAAACCTTGAGTGAGAGGAGAGCACTTTGGGATGCCTGTCTCCCCACTGCACTCCCTCCCACACCACGAACAGCATCAACTTTCCACTCGCAGTGACCGGCCCTTCAGTGTGACTTATCAGCTGCCTGGTGTTTGTCACTGAGAGAAAACAAATTGTGGAATGTGCCGCTGTGCATGCTAAAGAGACGGTTGGGTGGCTCAGGGCTTGTGAGCAGGTTGGGGAGTTAGGAGAATAAAGATCTTCAGTTTCTGATCTACTGGCACAGCGGCAGTATTTATCAGGCGGTGCATGTGACTGGATAAGACACACAGAACCCCAGCCTGAAGGAAACAGCTGCTGGCAGCAGTGTGCTCGGCACTTGGCAGCTGGACAGGCAAGGAGCTGAAGTGAAGAATACGCCACAAACCCCCAGTAAGTAACTGTAGAAGTGTGTGTGTGTGTGTGTGTGTGTGTGTGTGTGTGAGTGAATGAGTATGTGTGCATGCATGTGTGTTACACACTATGACAACCTTAGTTTTGATTTTGGTATCCATCTGGCTTTAAAAGAGGTATTTTATTTGTACCTGTTGTGAATAGTTATTTGTATTTTTATTGTGCTCTTTTTTCTTTTTCTTTTCTTTTTTTTTTAAGAACCTGTTAATTTTTAGCACTGTTGTTTTCTATCCTTGGACATGAATGTGGTGGTATATTATCTGATTCCTCTCTAGGAAACTAGGTTTATTTCCCGGTGTCCAGAATTGTTATGGTAAATGGTGTTGCGGTTCAAAGGCAAAAGTCAGGTTATAAAGTAAAGCACTTATTGAAGTGAGCTGGCTAGATTGATTTTAATCCATTTAACCACTGAAGCCAAATCACTTTTTAAAAATGTGAATTTATTATGTCTTGATCATGCATAATCAATTTCGAAGGTTATCTCACTTAAGTATGTATAATTGCATGTAGAAAACTACCAAGAAAATTTTTGATGTAAAATAAAAATCATATTTAGTTCAGGCATGCTTTCTGAGTTATTTTTCTTCTACAAGCTAAGTCATTTTCATTATTTTAAAGCTAAAATATTTTTGTGGATCTTCCGTATTTAAGAGTTTTGTGATACTCAGGGACTTACTTCCTTGTTTATGACCTAAATAATGAAAGTGTTGCCTGAAAATGGTTATCAGCTCTGGGGGCTCTGGCACTCAAACAAGTGGGAGGACCTGTTTATTTTCTGGTTCATTCATCAAGAAAGGAGCTTACACTTGGGAGAGCTGCAACTGCAGGGACCAGGCTCAATCTGAGCTCTGCCTGAGGGCCTTTCGTCTTTCTGTGGTCTTCACCAGATAGAATGCATAAGAAGAAAGGAAATAAGGAGAGGGGTGAGGAATTGATGCTGTAAACCTCTGCAAGTGGCAGTCCTTGAACCAGCACTGAGGGAGCATGGCAAGGTAGTTTCCTTTTTTTCTGAATCACCTGGACATTAAGGCAGAGGAACTGAGAGTGGGGCTTCTGATTCAAGTTCTTACTCCCAGTTGTTTTGCTTCCGAGGAGCCTGGGACACCTGTGCTGGTTCCTCCAGCTGCCTGGCTGACTGTCCCATAGACTCAGCCTAGACAATTTTCTTACAATTTCTGCCCTGTCCCATGAGAGCAGCGCTCCCCCCTCACTCCCATATTCCTTCTGGTCTGTGAAGATGTAGTTGAAGATGACCTGAGAACTGCTAGTCTGTGAACACAGCTGGTCTGGACATCAGATCAGCCAACAATCTGGGGTAGGAGCAGTGGCAGATATGCCACCTGAGAAAAGTGGCTAGTCTGGCATTGGGAGGTTTAAACCCCTGGTTTTCCTTGAAATGTAGACAGTCTCACAAAATCTAAAGTGGCCAATGAGAGAAAATTATTTCCAACTTCTCTGTTCTGCTTTTATTTCATTTATATGACGTCTTAGGGTCAGAATGTGGCCAGGGGCCCAGCAACTTCCCTGTCTGTGAGGCTGGTGCCTGCTGGGCCACAGGTAGGGAGTAAGCTTCTGGCGTGGGCTCACTTTCCCATGACTGCTAGTGGGAATGAACTCTCAACTGAAATGTCTTCTAGAATAGAGTCACCCACAGTAACATGGGGGGTTAACATGGGAATCCTTTGAATTATTCAAGGGCTGAATTCTTGAAAGCTTGTCAGTTGTCTTGAGAAGCCTAGAAATACCTTGACTTTCAAAATAGTAACAACAGGATAATAAAAATAGCCATTTGACATGCAAATAGTACCGAGTCAGAGGTGTTTATACCTGGAGAGAGATTGTCAGCAAATGCAATTTGACACCTTCATTGTAAATATGCAGAAACTGTAACAAATTTACCTGTGTCACAGTGCTGGTAAGTGACAGAGCCTGAAAAGAGAGTTCAAGACTTCTGCTACAGCTAGCATCACAAGATTAACACCAAGAATTATAATATACATTTTTGTGGACTCACTGTGTTAAATAATGTGCTAGGCAAGTATATTATTTTCATATAATCCTCACAAGAAGTCTTTGCATTACATATTACTGAATTTCATTGACAGAGAAACTAAGGGTCAGAGAGACACCACTTAAGTCAGCTGGCACCGGCGGAAGGGACACCTCCATCTGACTCCATAATCTGTACACATCAAAAAAGTGGAAGTGCAATATGTGTTGCAGATTCCCATACTGTCAAGCATAAAAACTCATAAAGGTACATGAGAATGTTTCCAGCACAACATGATCAGACACAATGTGTGCTGTGGCCCCTTCGAACTCTCCAGGGCAGGAAGGGTGAGGTTTCCCCTGTGACAGTCCAAGCTACACAGGCTCACCAGCCAGCAGCATGTTTTTCTCTGGGAGAGTAGTTCAGAGATGGCCCTCCCGTTGGTCCAAACAGCAACAGTGAGCTTTGTTATTACTGTGGAACAAATTGCTCTCTTTGCCCTTTCTGGCCTTTTCCTCCATTTTTCCTGTCACTCCTTTCCTTAGGGGGACAACACTCCACCCATGCCCCACCCCAAGTAACTGGTTTAGTGGTGATAAAACTGTTACCAGACCTGTTCCTTGTGGCTCCACCTGGAAGGTTGGTTGTTTAAGTCAATTGTTGTTTGTGAGTAGAAGCAATGCAATCCTTCTCTTGGTGTTTCTTTTCTTGTTTTTTTTTTTTTTTTTCAGAGTTGTGGGGGAGGGTCAAAGGCCAGGAGATGGATTGTGAGACAGGCAGAGATGTTTTCTCTTCTGCTGCTGTCTGCACCCACCTTTGCCCTACATGCACTTTCTGTAGAGCAAAGGACTGATTCACTTGTGGGCCACCAGCCTACAGCTTTTCTGCTTCATCAATCAGAGACAACCCTTATAGAAATCTACTTTTGAACATCTCTAAAGATTTCAGTTGACTCTCCATATTCTTCTATGTCACTAAATGTCAAAATTAGAACTGGTGATGAGAAAGAGCACTGGGTCAGAGATAATCAGCAAAAGGGCCCCATAATGAATCAGGACAATGAAGCAAGTAAATCTTTCATAGATAACTGTCTTTGGGACAGTTATCAATGTTGTTTTAGGCTGTTTGACAAGACTACACATTTTGAAGATAAAGCTACGTATAGTAAAAAAAGGTAGTTTCTAATGTACTTGTCATCTGCCTGAAGCTGAAAGTGGGTATAAAGAAGACTTTCTGACTTTAACTATAACTGTTTACACCTATCTGCCTGCTTCTCTCTCCAAAGCAGGCTACACACTCTTCATTAGCATTTTTACTGATCACCTTTACCATTGATATGCAAACATCAGCTACCAGCTTCTCTTTGCTTTCTTTCCCTCTTTCAAACATAAAAAGAAAAACTTTAAAACACAGTTTAAACTTTCCACTCGTGGGTTCTTACCACCATCCCCAGCCTTCTCAACCAAAATACCAAACCAATGTAAGACTATCAGTGCAGACTAATTTATTTCTAACAAAGTGATTTCTAATTATCCTAATAATTACAAAAGAAACATGTAAGACTCAGAATACTTCAACATTGTCCAA